>JBAKGM010019751.1:0-10021 GCA_037177215.1 Asparagus racemosus | reverse complement strand
CGGATTAGATTAGCAAATTGCACATTATTGTTAGATTACCCTATTCACCCCCCCCCTCTACGGTCATTTCACAGGGATGACGAGATTCCCAGTCTTTTCAAGTATCTTGTGGAAAATAACAAGATCAAGCTCCCTCCGATGTAGAATCAAGAGGAAGTGAAGAGGACCAACAATCCATGGTACTGCGCCTACAACAGGGTGGTTCACCACCCCATCAAGTCGTGTTACGGCCTCAAGGATAAAATCCAGGCCTTAATCGATGTGGGAGTCATTATGATGAAGCTGTCTAAAGAAAAGAAGGTCGGGCGGTGTCCATTAGTTTCGGATCGGTAACTTTGACTTGGTACGAACCTGAGTTTGTGGTAAAGGTGACAATGAAGATGGTGAATGATGACCCGCATAAACAATGCCAAAAGGGCTCGTGCCACATACAGCCCTGAGTGGCGAAGTTCTGTGGGTCCACTCGGACTTGCTTGAAGATGATCAATGGGCAGCCTCTTCATCCTGGAGGAAATCCAAAAGGAAGGGGAAACTATGCCAGGCTACTTCAACAGTCCTAAGGGGGATGACGAGCGGATGGTGATGCTCTAACTTTCTGAGGAGCAGCCTGTAGGCGCTCAAAATCTCTTATCAGTACCCGAATGAGACTCGTGATGGTGGGTTGACAACTGGCGACCCATCTAACGATGCGACCAAGAACCGCTGACGACGTAACTACGCCGCAAAATGCTTAAAGCGAGTCGACGAACGCATGAAGTGAGTCGGCAAGGTGTACAAGTTAACAAAGCAATGTATCGTGGAATAAATCCAACAACAAAGTTTCAGATCAGCAAGATTCAACAAGGCGAGTCGACCGGACTCAGACGTCGACGAGACAGAATCAACCGGACTTAACCCGTCGATGGGGTTGGACCGATTGAGTTCTGATTCAACGAGAAAATCAATCAGATAAAATCGATCGGATACAAACTCGAACACGACGGCAATGCGATCAGAGGAAATTGATCTCGAAGAAAATTCAAGATGAGGCCAAACAGCGTCTCGGTCAAGGGCGAGACACCAAGTCTCGGCCTACCAAACACCCCCCTCTCTTCTATAAATAGAGAGGGGGTCTCAGTTGTGATGGTTAGAAATTTCGTGCTCTGATCGTTGGAAAATCTTCTCTCGTGCACAGATCTGAGCCTTTCTCAAGAAGAAGAACTCAGATCCAGATCTCAAGCAAACGAAGAACGCCTTCGACTTCAAATCCTGTCGACGAGAAGAAGATCAGGAGCAGATCTACATCAGATCTACGGTGCATCCCTCTGGATCTAAGTTTGGTCTTAGTCCTGAGAAGAGCCATGAAATCGCTTGGTCGATTTCACCTGCTTTAGGCGATCTATTTCCTTTGTGAAATAGTCCCCTCATCCCTGTAGATCTCTACTTGGATCAGATTACGCGGTGGTCCACGGACACAAAAAGTCCTCGGCAACGGCAAAGACACCCACGCAAGTGAGGATCCAACAAACGGATCCCGCGTTTGTTCGACAACGGTAATAAAAATGTAACCTTTTTATTTTTCATTGTAAGCCTTATAAAAAGGTGATTTTTATTTGAATCTCATTGTAAGCGAAACAAGATGTAAACGAATTCGTGCAATGAAAAACAAAACAACTTTCCCCGTGAACAAGCTGGCGACCATAGTGGGAGCCAACAGTCTCAATTCTGAGATCGTAGTGTCGGAGCCGCAGATCCCGATCCCGGTAGAAGAAGAGGTCGAGTTTGAATCTGTCCAGCAGAAGCTTGAGGAGTATCTCTCCTCCTTCTCCTCCAGATCTGCTTCTCCCCATTGCTCTAAGAAGATCTCCGCTGCAAGGAGAATCTGTTGGGCCTCAGATGCAGAGCCCCAGGACGATGATTCTAACCCTGCTGCCGCCGGTAGCGGTAAAATTTCCTCAGCCCCCACAGCCCAAGTCCCCCCGGCGCCCGAGATGACCGTCGATGGCGTGCCCCCACTCTCCAAGCGAGCATGACAGAGGCAACGACAGAGCATGGCACGCAGGTTCGCCAAGGCCATGCAATCCACAGATGGGATCCGCTACGAGGCGAATCTATGATCCAGACTGACGCAAAGGCTCCAGCCTCGAATGGTTGACGTTCCCTCCAAGCTGTCGACAAACGAATGGGTCAGGGTCAAACGAAATCGTTCCACACTTCAGGAGCACATCCGGAAGCGCCGCGCACTCCTCGCGCAGGCACGGGCTTTGGTGCAACAAGCTCGCAAGTTGAAGAAGGAGGAGGTGGCCCTAAAACACCAATGAGCCGCCAGGTCTGGAGGCCCAAGTCGGTCAGTGCTCCAACCCCAGCAATCACAGTGTCAAAGCACAAGTCTGCCGGCATCCCAACCCTTGCCCCGGCGCCTAACCCAAAAGCTGTGAGCGCCCCAACACTAACTGCCTCGGCACTAAGGTCACCTCCGGCATCTGTAATCAGATTTTTGGCGAAGCCAATTCTTGCTGTGGCTAACAAGCCAACCATTAAGGAACACTTGGAACCGTTGAGGAAATCACGGGTCACTCCTAATGCAGGAGGTTGCACCCACCTCAACAAGGACATGGAGATTCCTGCAGCTCCACCAACTGGACTAAGAATCAAAGTCCGAGAGCCCGTCAAGACTTCACGCCCACATAGGCGAATGTCAATGTGAGTCACTTTTGTCAGCTTTGATGAAGCAGTCCGTCCTCGGAAGGAGACGTTTTCGTCCAATGATGACAACGTCATACTCAAGAGGTCGTGCCAATGCACGATAGGTTGCTCTGGCACTCATGCCGATGAGCTGTACTATAGTGCTGGGGGTACGAGAAGATCCTAAAAGAGGAATTCTCCTAAGAAGCCCGCACATTGCCCCTGTTCACAGCTGATCAAGGCGGTGCTATAGGAGTGTAGTTGCAACAAAGTCACTCAAGAAAGGGTGTCGGTCTTCAACAGACTTGGCTACGGACCACCGAAGCCTAGCTTCAGACGCTTCCGCAGGAGAACGTTAGTGACTCGAAGTAACGAACTGTCCAGAGTCACTAACAATATGACGAGCAGAGGGACTTCAAATCGTATCGGTCCCTGATCATCTGACCGGATAACTCGGTTGTGCACCGCGACGATTCGGCATTCGAATTATGACAAAATCCTGAAGGGACTACCGTCAGATGACGAAGTGTCAGATACTGGCTCCGTAATGGCTTCCGACAATGCGGTTTCCAGTTAGGGACAACCCCGAGAAGCCCTTATGATCAGTGCCGAACAGGTGACCAAAATGCTCGAAGAAGCGACGACCAAGCAGAAGGAGAACTTCAAGTTCGAGATGGACATGGCCCTGCAACAGATGCGAGAAATGCATGACCAGCAAATCCAGGCACTGACAAACCGTTAAGGTAAAACCAGTCGTCGCAACAATGTCAATCAAGTTGACAGCGACACAAACGGGGAAGAAGAGCACGGTGCTAGACACCCCCCTGAAGAGCGAAACGCTGGGGGCAGCTAGGAAAATGCAAGTGGCAATGTCGTCCCAGAAAACGAGAAAATTAAAGATCTCGAGAGTAAGATCAACACATTGATCTCCGCTCAAGAAATCAAGAAAACGGGAATACCATGTCGATACCCCAGGGAATGGGAGTCGATCCCGTATCCGTTCAGCTTGATCAACTTCACGCCGTTCGACAGAAAGGGGTCCCCTACTCAGCACTTGATTTACTTCAAGTCTCACTTGGGGGTGATTTCTAGAAATGAGCCCTTGATGGTTTAGTCATTCGTTAGCACCCTTCATGGAGCTGCCTTCGATTGGTACCGCCATCTCAAACTGGGCAGCGTTACCAGCTGGGATGACATGGAGTCTATGTTTCTCTCTAACTTCTTCGACGAAGACACCGAGATATCCATCAGTACGTTGCTCGATGAGAAGCAAAAAGACAGAGAAACAGTGGATGCCTTCGTCAAACAATTCTGGAACAAGGCGATGAACTGCCGGGATCCGATTACAGAGGAGTTTATTCTCCAGACCTGCCACAATAACTTATCGCTAGATGTGCTCGAGGCAATGGGAACAGCACCCTCCACTACATGGAAGGACCTGAAAGTGCGTGGGGAGCAAGCCGAACGGTTCCTCAAGAGGAAAAAGGCAGAAAGAGGCTAGCCGGCAGCGGAAGCCCCAAAACGCAACTTCGTCCCGCGCGGCAAGGGTAAGGAGTAGGTCAGAATGGCGGTCGCAAACTAGACATTCCAACTGCAACCCCAGCAGCAACCGCAGCAGCGAGCTCCACAGCAGTCACAGTCGCAGTGGCAGCAAGGGCCGCAAAAGGAGTGGAGCTGAGATTCCCGAACTCCTGTTCTTTCAGGGATGATGAGATTCTCGGTCTCTTCAAGTATCTGGTGGAGAATAACAAGATCAAGCTCCCTCCGATCCAGAATCAAGAGGAAACGAAGAGCACAAACGACCCGAGGTACTGTGCTTACCACAGGGCGGTTCACCACCCTACCAAGTCATGCTTCGGCCTCAAGGACAAAATCCAGGCCTTGATCAATGTGGGGTTCATTATGATGACGCCGTCCAAGGAAAAGAAGGTCGGAGCGAATGCGGTATCTATCAGCTTTAGGTTAGTACCTTTGACGTGGTTCGAACTCGAGCCTGTTGTTAAGGTGGAGATGAAGAACGGTGAATGATGATCTACACAAACAATGCCAAAAAGGGCTCGTGCCACATACGGCCCCAAATGGCAAAGTTCTGTGGGTCCACCCGGACCAACTAGAAGATGATCAATGGGCAGCTTCCTCTTCATCAAGAAGAAATCCAGAGGGAAAGGAAAATTATGCCATGCTACTTTCGCAATCTTGGAGGGTGACGACGAGTGGATGGTGACATTCCAACTCTCAGCGGGGGGGCCTGAAGTCCACACCACCAGGAGCGGGCACGAGTACAGGTACAAGTACCCAGAAGTTCCTGATCCCAACGCCAAGACGCTGTCAGAGCTGGGGGTACCAACAACTCCCCTCACTCACGCTGAAAAGGTGCAGCAGCAGGCACCTACCAAAGAAGCTACGGCTAAGTTGAAGGAGAAGCAACCACAGGAGCTTCAGCTACCAAAGCAGTCTCGGTTCAATCACCCGATTGGAGGAGATAAACCGGGAACCTCTAACTCCCCATATCCCTTCAACGTAATGGCTCAGCTGGCTAACATACCAGCAAGAATCACTCTCTACGAGCTTCTACGACTGTCCAAAGAGACCCGGGAAGCCCTACAAGAAGCTTTGGCCAAATCTGAAGTGTTCCTTACTCAGATCAAACTAGCTCCTGAAGAACCAGAGTCGTCAGCGCAACAGTGCAACCTAGCTACCAAGCACCTCCCCTACATCACCTTTACCAAGGAAGACATGCAGACAAGGAATTCAAAGCATGATAGGCCATTATATTTCACTAGGTACATTAGCTCCAGTGAAGTTAACCAGATCCAAGTTGATCCAAGTTCTGCTGTGAGCATCATGCCCTTGCGCCTCATGTATAGCCTCGAAATTCCTACCAGTAAGCTGGCATCAACTTGCACAGTGATCTACGGATTTAACACCAGCGAGTCTCGACTGCTTGGTAAAATCTGAGTGAAGTGCCAGATGGGGGATTTGAAGTCCGAGGTCACGTGTTATGTGATCGATGCTGAGACTTCCTATAATTATTGTTGGGTTGACCTTGGATCCACAATAACATTATAGTTCCCTCTACTCTTCATCAGTATCTCAAATACATAGACACGAATAATGAAGTCAAGACAGTCGTCGCAGATAAATAGCCGTTTAAGGGGATGGAGAATTATTTCACTGATTCTCTCCTCTACGGCAATGAGTCCGATACTGAATCATCGGCCCAAGGCACAGACAGCGGTGGGGAAGCTGATACCGAAGCCGGGCTTGATTATGATGGTGGTTTTATTTTAAATGATATTATACGCCTTGTAATCAATCTTGACGATGAAGAATCATCGAATGAAGGCTGTAATTAGCAACTTGCCGACGAATTAATAAAAGATGATTTAGAGTATCCGTTGCCTTTGACTGATGTAATGACAGGATTATACGATGATCCTAACTTGCACCTACCAACACGGTCGTGGTGCATAATCCAGAAGCTATTCCAAGATTCCTTTGGGACAACACTCATCATCCCAGGTAGATCAAGTAGTGAAAAAGACTTGGTCTACTGAAAAGGAGATGCAGTTCCGATGCTGAATCACTTCTTAGAGGAAGACGTCAAGGACAACGAGCCTATACTCCACGCATTCAGATATAGTCTAGAAACACTAGATATCATGAAGAAGTGGGGGTACAACTTCGCACAAGGGAGAGGCCTTTGTTTTGGACGAGGTCCTCAAGTCCCGCCCAAAGCGGCTTATGTCCCAAGAGAAAAGCCGGACAATTATTATGCATTCAGAAGGGGATTAGGATATGAATCCTCTTCAGAAGATGAATGCACTTGGTTAATTGACAACCGCCTACTCGATGAAGGAGACGGACATTCATCTGATTCATCTACTTGGGATTCTAACATTAGCCTAGGCAAAGCCTTCAAGGCTCTGATGGTCAATATGGCTACTGCCGACACTACCACAATGGAGGACGATGAGGTAATGTCAACATGGGAAGACTCGTGAGTTCATCACCTCAACATTCAATACGGGGACCGGTTCGAGCAAAGAGAACCCCCCACTGAAGATATAGTCGTCCAAGCTAATATGGGCGACAAAGCTAATCCAAAGCCTATCTTCATGAGTGGTAGTATTCCCCCAGAAGAAAAGAAAGAATTGATTGCTCTTGTTGAGGAATATATCGACGTTTTCACTTAGAACTATGAAGATATGCCGGGGCTAGACCCGAATGTAGCAACCCATTGCCTCAAAATCATGCCGGACGCTAAGCCTATCAAGCAACAGCAAAGACAGTTTCATCCGCAAATCATGGAGGCAATCGTGGCAGAAGTGAAAAAGCTCATCGAGTCAGGCTTCATCACAGTACAACATCTAGACTAGGTGGCGAATATTGTCCTAGTACTCAAGAAGAATGGGACAAACAAGATATGTGTTGACTACAGAGACTTGAACGTCGCTTGCCCTAAAGATGATTTTCCTCTCCCAATCACCGACGTTATCATCGACAACACGTGTGGATTCAAGAGAATGTCCTTCATGGATGGCTTTTCGGGTTACAATTAGATCAAGATGCACCCGGATGACGCCAAACATACGGCATTCAGAACACCCCTCGGTATTTTCTGCTATACAGTCATGCCATTCGGCTTGAAGAACGCAGGCGCTACGTACCAGCGGGCGATGACAAAGATTTTCCAGGATCATCTCTAAAAAATAGTTGAATGCTACGTCGATGACTTGGTCGTGAAAAGCCGCGACAAGAGTGATCACATCAAAGATCTTAGAACGGTGTTCGAGCTCATGCGAGCTCACCAGCTAAAGATGAACCCTTCCAAATCCTTCCTCGGAATGTCCAGTGGCAAGTTCCTCGGTTTCACCATCACCAATAAGGGCATCCATGTCGACCCAGATAAAGTGATGGCGATTCAAGATCTGCAATCTCTAAGAAATTTGAGAAAGCTCAGGGGGTTACAAGGGCAATTGGCATATATCCGACGGTTCATATCGAACCTATCTGGTAAGTGCCAGCCATTATCTAAGTTAAACAAGAAGGGCGTGTCATTTATTTCGGACGACGCTTGTCAAAAGGCATTTGAGGAGATCAAAGCGTATCTCACGAAACCTCCTGTTCTTGTTGCACCACAGTCAGGTAAGTCGTTCCTGATCTACACCAAGGCAACGAACCACTCGTTAAGCGCCTTGCTCGCGCAAGACGACGACAACGGTCACGAACAGGTAGTATACTACCTGAGCCGAATATTAGTCGGTGCTGAGTCTCGTTATCCGATGATCGAGAAGCAGTTCCTTGCATTAGTGTTCGCGATTCAGAAGATGCGGCGCTATTTAGTCGGACAGATGATTTATGTTATCTCCAACGTAATTCCAGTCTGAATATTTATGATCCAGCCAGCCTCTATGAGTTAGCGTTTGGCAAAATGGGCCTTGCTCTTGTCCCAATACGACGTGCACTTCAAACAACAAAAGTCGGTCAAAGGACAATGAATTTGAGATCTTTTGACTGCAAACCCGACGACGGACGCTGCCGAACTATATGATGACCTACCGGATGAAACCCACAAAATCAACACTATATCGCACCAATAAATATGGCATTTTGTATTTTGACAGAGTTCTCGAGTTACTAATATGGGAAGTGCCCCCGGATGTTCTAAGATCTCTGCTGGAGTTGGAGTTGTCTTAGTTTTTCTAGGGAAACATGTCATGCCCCGAGCCTATTCGCTCACCGAACAGTGCTCCAATAACATGGCCGAATACAACGTGCTACTTATCGGGTTTAGTTTCGCCAAAGAGCTGGGGGTCGAGTATCTCAAAGCGTACGGCGATTCGCAACTAATAGTCAAACAGATCCGTAGAGACTACGAAGTCAGGAATCCAAATCTGGTCTCCTATCACCTAGCGGCCATTGAAATGGCAGACTTGTTTGAAGAGTCCTTCATTGATTATATCTCGCGCCTTCAAAACGCATACGCGGATGTATTGGTGGCGTTAGCAGTATTCTTGGAGATCCCACTCTTATTTCCATCCCATTTCTAGGTAGCGCCAACTGAAGATATGCATCAGGATTTTCAGATCAGGTTGTCCTCCTGAAGGTCGCCTGAGTCTTTTCAGTTCTCCGAGTGGAGATCTCACTCTTAGTTTCATCCCATTCCTAGGTAGTGTTGACTGAAGGTATGCCTCAGGATTTTCAGACTAGGTCATTCGCCTGAAGGTCGCCTGAGTTTTTTCGATTCTCGGAGTAGAGATCTCACTCTTAATTCATCCTTCTCCTAGGTAGTGCCGACTGAAGGTATGCGCCAAGATGATCAGACCAGGTTGTCTGACTGAAGGTCGCCTGAGTCTTTCCAGTTCTGGAGTGGAAACCCCACTCTTAGTTCCATCCTTTTCCAAGTAGCGCCGACTGAATGTACACGCCAAAACTTTCATCCTAGGTAGCGCCGACTGAAGGTATGCGCCGGGATTTTCAGATCAGGTCGTTTGACTGAAGGTCGCCTGAATCCTCTCAACTCCCGGGATAGGGTTCCTGCTCTTGGTTTCCCCATGAGAGATAGAATATAAAATTATTCCTCTCTCACCAATTTAATTTTATCAACAAAAACGCCTTAATCCAAGATTCTTCTTGGAGAATTTGATCCCGAATCCTAAGTAGGGATAGGTCGACGCCTCACACGCGTCACCGGGTTAGTCTTCCAGTGAAAAAGACGAAGTCTACGCATTCAATATCGTAGCATAAAGTCTAAGAGCGTTACATTCTCTTAGCACAACATTACATGCAGAACAGATTTAAACAATCCACACGCTAGCCTATTCAAACGGTGGTAGGTAAAGGCACGCTAAATCCGTTGAGAGCTAGGGGTTCGCCAATAACCCCAAAGTCAACGCCTCACACGTGTTGCTGGTTGTAAGCATTGAAAATAGCTTATTAGTGCCCGAACGTGACTGGTGACGGTGGATTGGCAATCGACGAGCTATCCAACAATGCAACGGCGAACCATTGATGCCCCACAACTATTGATGCCCTACGTAGAGTTTTCGGCGGGAACCAATCGCACTCCGACAACTCTGAGCTAAATCAGACTTGGATCGACGGAATCAAATTCAAACATCGACGGGATCGAACCGATCAGATTCTGGAATCAACAGAACGATCAACCGAGCTCTGATCTGGCACAACCGGATGAAAATAAGCTCAGACAGGAACGGCGGATGAACGGACAAATGTCAGAACAGGCCAGAAGGCCAAACGGGTGCCTCGGCCAAGCCGAGGCACCATTTGGTGCCTCGGCCGACTGAGGCACCATTTGGTGCCTCGGTCGTGGCCGAGGCCTGAATGGTGCCTG
>JBAKGM010019750.1:0-10021 GCA_037177215.1 Asparagus racemosus | reverse complement strand
CAGGTCAGATCTACGATCTTACCCTCTAGATTAAGCTTCGTCTTAATCTCAGGGTTCGTGCGTGACTTCACTTTGTCAATTTCACCCACTCAAACGATCATCTCCTTTGTGAGTTGATCCCCGTCGGTAGTTATTTCCTTCATGAAATAATCACCGTAGATCTGTAGATCTAGTACCTAGATCTAATCATGTGGCGGTCCATAGACGGAAAAAGGAGTACTCGGCATAAGCAAAGATCTCACACAAGCGAGGATCTGATAAATGGATCCCGCGTTTGTTCACAAAAGGGTCAAAAGTTGTAATCTTTGTTGATTTTTCGTTGTAAGCCTTATAAAAAGGCGATCTTTTTATTTGAATCTCATTGTAAGCGACTAAAGTTTGTAACGAATTCAATCGATGGAAATCACCGCAACTTTCCCTACAAACAAGCTGGCGACCACAGTGGGAGCCAACGGTCTCAGATCTGAGATCGTTGTGTTGCAACCGTGGATCCAGATCCCGATCGAGGAATAGGTTGAATACGAGTTCGATCAGTCGAACTTCAAGGAGTATCTCTCCTCCTCATTTAGATCTGCCCCTCCCCGCAAATCCAGAAGGGTCTCCACTGCAAGGAAGATCCAGTGGGCCTCAGATGCAGAGTCCCACGAAGAAAATTCTAGCCCCGCTGCTGACAAAGTTGCAGGTAGCAGTAAAATCCCCTCAGCGCCCGTAGCCCCAGCCCCCTCAGCACCGGGGATGACCACTGATGACGCGTCCACACTCTCGAAGAGAGCACAGCAGTGACGGCGATAGAGCATGGCACGTAGATTCACCAAGGCCATGTAAAAAATGGATGGGATCCGCTACGAGGCGGATCTAAGATTCAGATTGACTCAGAGGCCTCAGCCTCAGACGGTTAGCAACCCTGCCAAGCTGTCGACAAATGAATGAGTCCAAGTCAAGCGGAACTGTTCAATGCTTCAGGAGCACATCCGGAAGCACCACGCACTCCTTGCGCATGCACGAGCTTTAGTGCAAGAAGCCCGAAGACTGAAGAAGGAAGAGGCGGCCACGAAGTCGCCAAGAATCTGCCAAGTCTGGAGGCCCAAGACCGGTGCTCTAACTCCAACTGCCCCGGGCCGAGGCCCAACTCCGTAGGTGCCCAAACTCCAATCTCCCCAACGCCGAGGCCAAAGTTCGCCGGCGCTCCAACTCAAGTTTCCCAGGCACCGAAGTCACCTCTGGCGTCTACCTCCAAACTTCTGGCTAAGCTAGTTCTTACTTCAACCAGCAAGTCAACAATCACAGAGCGCCTCAACCCGTTGCAAGATGATCAAGGTAAAATCCCGATCAAAGAACGCTTGGGTCCGTTGAGGAAATCACGGGTCACTCCTGATACAGGAGGTCGCACCCGCCTCAACAAAGGCAACAAGACCCCTGCAGTGGCACATACCAGACTGAGAATCGAAGTTCGAGAGTTCGCTGAGACTTCACGCTAATGTCAAGGTGATTCACTTTTGGCAGTTTTGACAAAGCAGTCTGTACTCGGAAGGAGATGTCTTCATCTGACGACGATAACATTATACCCGAGAAGTCGTGCCAACACACGATGGGTTGCTCCGGCATTCATGTTGATGAGTTGTACTATGGTGCGGGGGGTACGAGCAGATCTCGAAAGAGGAGTTCACCCGAGAAGCTTGCACAGTGCCTCTGTTTCAAGGTTATTAAGGCAGTGCTATTAGAATGTAGCTGCAACAAAGCAACTCTAGAAAGGGCGTCAGTCTTCGACAGACTTGGTGTCAGACTGCCGAAGCCCAGGTCAAGATGCTTCTGCAGGAGAAGCTCGGTGGCTCAAAATGATGAATTTCTAAGAGTCACTAACAACATGACAAGCAGAGGGACATCGACTCGTGCCGGTCCCCGACCATCCAACTGGATCACTCGGTTCCGTACCGGGACGATTCGACGTTCCAATTACGACAAAATCTTGAAGGGGTTGCTGTCAGATGATGAAGTGTTGGATGCTAGCTCTGCACTGACTTCTGATAATACAGTTTCCAGTGAGGGACAACCCTGAGAAGCATTCATGATTAGTGCCGAACAGGTGGCTAAAATGCTCGAAGAAGTAATGGCCAAGTAGAAGGAGAACTTCAAATAGAGATGGCCATGCAGCAGATGTGAGAAATTTATGACCAACAAATCCAAGCACTGATGAACCGTCAAGGTGAAACCAGTAGTCGCAACAAAGTCAATCAAGTTGACAGCGACATAGACGGGGAAGAAGACCATGGCGCCAATAATCCCCCTGAAGAACGAAATGCTGGGGGTAGTCACGAGAATGCCAGTGGCAATGCCGTCATTCAGGAAAACGCGAAGATAAAAGATCTCGGGAGTAAGATTAACACCTTGATCTCTGCTCAAGAGGTGAAGAAAATCGGAACACCGTATCCTTACCCGAGGGAGTGGGAGTCGATCCCATATCCGTCGAAGTTTAGCTTGATCAACTTCACGCCGTTTGACGAAAAGGGGTCCCCCACGCAACATTTGATCTACTTCAAGTCCCACTTGGGGGTAATTTCTAGAAATGAGCCCTTGATGGTTCGGTCATTTGTTAGCACCCTTCAAGGAGCTGCCTTCGATTGGTACCGCCGTCTCAAACCAGGGAGAGTTACCAATTGGGATGACATGGAGTCCATGTTTCTTGTGAACTTCTTCAACGATGACACCGAAATATCCATCGGGACTTTGTTGGATGAGAAGCAAAAGGTTGGAGAAACTATGGATACCTTTGTCAAACAGTTCTGGAACAAGACGTTGAACTGCTGGGATCCGATAACTAAAGAATTCATTCTCCAGATCTGCCACAATAACATATCATTGGATGTGCTCGAAGCGATGGGAACAGCACCCTCCACTATATGGAAGAATCTAAAAGCACGCGGGGAGCAAGCCGAACGGTTCCTCAAGAGGAAGAAGGCAGAAAGAGGCCAATCGGCAGCAGAAGCTCCAAAACACAACTTTGTCCCACGCATCAAGGGGAAGGAACATGCGAGAATGGCGGTTGCCAACCAGACGATCCAGCTACAGCCACAGCAAAAGCTACAACATCGAGCATTACAACAGTCGTCGCCCTAATGGCAGTAGAGGCCGCAACAGCAGAAGCCTCAAGGTTCTATATTCCCCAAGTTATACTCCTTCAAGAATGACGAGGTTCCCGAAATCTTTAAATATCTCCTGGAAAACAACAAGATCCAACTGTCACCGATTGTGAATCGAGAGGAGGCTAGCAAGGTCAATGACCCGAAGTCCTGTGCGTACCACAGAGCAGTGCACCACCTGAGGAAGGTGTATTATCATCTCCAGGATAAAATCCAAGCCTTGATCGACGTGGGGCTTATTACCCCGAATCCGTCAAAGGAGAAGAAAGTGGCGGTGAACGCCGTATCTATTAACTTTAGATTGGTACCGCTAACTTGGTTTCAACCAGAGCCCGTCATCAAAGTAGGGATGAAGACAGTGAACGATGATCCTCACGGGCAGCGTGAAAAGGGTCTTGTGCCACACACCACCCCAAGCGGAGAAATTCTGTGGGTCCATCCTGACCTGCTAGAAGATGATCAGTGGGTGGCCTCTTTGTCATCCAAAAAGAAGTCGAAGGGAAAGGGGAAATTATGCCACGCCACTTTAGCAATCTTGGAAGAGGACGATGAACGGATGGTGACGTACCAACTCTCTGAAGAACAATCTGAAGTCCTCGCCGCTAGGAGCGGGCACGAGTACAGATACAAGTACCCCGAAGTTCTTGACCCGAACGCGAAGACATTGACGGAGCTGGGAGTGCCGATAACTCCCCTTACACGAGCTGAAAAGATACAACAGCAGGCGGCTACCAAGGAGGACGTAGCCAAACCAAAGGAGAAGCAACCAGAAGCAAAGAGAACCCCCTATTGAAGATATAGTCATTCAGGTCAACATAGGCGACGAAGCTAATTCAAAGCCCATCTTCATGAGTGGTAGCCTCCCCACAGATGAAAAGGAGGAGTTGATCACTCTTGTTAGAGAATATATCGATATATTTGCTTGGAACTACGAAGATATGCCAGGGCTCGACCCAAATGTGGCAACTCACCACTTCAATATCAAGTTAGATGCCAAACCTGTCAAGCAACAGCAAAGACGGTTTTGTTCACAAATTATGGAGGCGATTGTAGCATAAGTGAAAAGACTCATCGAGTCAGGCTTCATCATAGAATTACAGCATCCGGATTAGGTGGCAAATATTAACCCAGTGCTGAAGAAGAATGGGACGATCATGATCTGCATCGACTACAGAGACCTGAACGCCGCATGCTCAAAGGACGATTTTCCTCTCCCGATCACTAATGTCATCATCGATAATACGTGTGGGTTCGAGAAAATGTCCTTCATGGACAGTTTTTCAGGTTATAATCAAATCAAGATGCACCCAAATGACGCCAAACACACAACGTTCAGAACTCCCCTCAGCATTTTTTGCTACACAGTCATGCCGTTCGGTTTGAAGAACATAGGTGCCACGTACCAGTGAGCTATGGTGAAGATTTTCTAGGAACACCTCTGGAAAATAGTTGAGTGCTATGTTGATGATTTGGTCGTGAAGAGCTGTGACAAAAATGATCACAATAAAGACCTGAGGATAGTGTTCGAGCTCATGCGAGCTCATCAGCTGAAGATGAACCCTGTCAAATCCTTCCTTGGGATGTCCAGTGGCAAATTCCTCAGATTCGTCGTCACTAATAAGGGTATCCACGTTGACCCTGATAAGGTGAAGGCGATTCAAGAATTGTAGCCTCTAAGAAATTTGAGAGAACTCAGGGGGTTACATGGGCGATTGGTGTATATTCGGCGATTCATCTTGAATCTATCTAGGAAGTGCTAGCCATTCTCTAAGCTGAATAAGAAAGACGTGTCATTTGTTTGGGATGACGCTTGTCAAAAGGCATTCGAGGATATCAAAGTGTATCTAGCGAAGCTCCCTGTTCTTGTTGCACTGCAATTAGGTAAACTGTTCCTAATTTACACCAAAGCGAGGGGACCATTCGTTAAGTGCCTTACTCGCGCAAGACGATGACAGCGGTCACGAACAGGCAGTATATTACATGAGTCGAACTCTAGTCGGTACTGAGTCTCGTTATCCAATGATCGAGAAGCAATGCCTAGCATTAGTATTCGCAATTCAGAAGATGCGGTACTACTTGGTAGGACAAATGATTTATGTTATCTCTAACGTAAATCTAGTCTGGATATTCATGACGCAACTAGCCTCTATGAGCTAGCATTTGGCGAAATGGGCCTTACTCTTATCCCAATATGACCTGCACTTCAAGCAACAGAAGTCGGTCAAAGGACAAACGATTTGTGATCTTCTGGCAGAAAATTCGACGATAGATGTAGTAAAATTATATGATGACTTGCCAGATGAAGCCCGCGAAGTCAACACTATGTCGCATCAACAGATATGGCGGTTGTATTTTGACGGAGCTTCTCAAGCAACTAATGTGGTGAGTATCCCCGGATGTTCTAAAATTTCTGCTGGAGTCAGAGTTGTCTTAGTTTCCCCAGAAAAACATGTGATGCCGCGGGCTTATTCATTGACTGAGCCGTACTCCAATAATGTGGCTGAATATAACGCGTTGCTTATTGGACTCAGTTTCATCAAAGAGTTGGGGGTCGAATATCTCGACCCACCAGCTGTTCGTACCAATGTATAACAGAGATAGCAAAGAGGAAGAAGACAAGGGGGTGATTACCAAAGAGGTATGTACAACCCAAATCAAATTAGAGCCCCGAGATTGCCACTTTCCTATTATCGACTACATCTTATATGGTATTTTGCTAGAGGATGCGAAGAGGAGAGAATCGATCTGACGAAGAGCACCGAGGTTCTTCTATGATGTAGAGACCCAGACATTATACCGTCGCAGATACGACGGCTTATTACTCTGGTGTCTTTCAAATAACAAAGCACAAGAAGTCCTTCAGGAAGCGCACGGAGGGAAATGTGGCGCACACCAGCCTGGTCCCAAACTGTATGATCGTATTAGGAGAATGGGATACTTCTGGCCAACAATGGTCAATGACGTGATCGAATATGCTCGAAAGTGCCACGCGTGCCAAATTCACGCTAACTACATGCATCAGTCCCCAGAGCAATTTCATCCTTCGGCTACATCCTGGCCATTCGAGACGTGGGGAATGGACGTTGTAGGTCCTATTTTTCCTCCGTCGGTCAGAGACGATCGGTTCATTCTTGCCATTACTGATTACTTCTCCAAGTGGGCTGAAGCAACCCCGCTTAAAGGGGTGAAGACGAGTAACATCATCAAGTTCATTAAGCACCATGTCATCTATCGACACGGTGTGCCAAGACGGATCGTGCATGACAACGGTCCTCAGTTCATCAGCAATACCTTCATTAGGTTTTGCGAGAAATTCAAGATCTAATACGTCTTGTCAACGGCTTATAATCTAGCTGCGAACGGAATAGCCAAGGCATTCAACAAGACGATCATCAAGATTTTGTCAAAGCTTGTGAAAACCAACAAGCGAGATTGGGACGATAAACTCAGAGAAGCACTCTGTACATATTGCACCACCGTACGCACACCGACTGGAGCGACTCCATACTCTCTGGTCTACGGGTGTGAAGCAGCTCTTTCGCTTGAAGTCTAGATCCCGTCACTTCTCATCGACCTCGCAACAGAGATGATGACGGAAGAACAACATCAAAAATGTCTCAAAGAACTCGAGATGTTGGATCACAGGCGCCTGGAAGCTCAAAAAAGCATTGAGTTCCGCTAAGCCAGAATGTTAAGAGCTTTCAATAAGAAAGTACAACAGAGGAGTTAAGGAAAGAGATCTGATCCTCGCTGCTCGACGACCGATAATTCTCAACTCTAAAAAGAAAGGTAAATTCGAACCCAAATGAGAAGTACTGTTTGTAATAGAGACAGCCTATTGGAACGGTGCTTATCGCCAGATTACTCAAAATGACGATGGGCAATTAATGTCGATAAATGGGAAGTTCCTGAAGAAATACTATCCTTAGTATATTCGAGATAGCTCATTTCAACGAGAAGTTTCTCGTGGGATATTTTACCCACTTTCGTCGAGGATAATCCTAAATTTATCCTCCACCGATCAAACTCATTGACGGTGGGTCCACAAAAATTTTCCTTACGTTAGAGATAGGGCAAAAATCCTTCCTCTCCAACGTTGAAGATAGGAGACAAGATCCTCCTTCCTCTCCACCAACAAGAGATAGGATATAAAACCTTCCTTTCTTGTTTCACCTTCACTGGAGACAGGACAAAAATCCATTCTCTCGATGAGCAAGAGATAGGATACAAAACTTTCCTCTCTTGTCTCGAGCCAGATCAAGTAACAAAATGTGAAAGTTATTTGAATCTTTCCGATTCTCGAAGTGGAGATCCCACTCTTAGTTTCACCTTTCAAGATTCTCGAAGTAGAGATCTCTCTTTTAGTTTCTTTTGCACTGGAATTAGGACAAAAATCCTTCCTTTCCAGCACCAGAGATAGGATACAAAACCTTCCTCTCCACCAGCAAAAGATAGGATACAAGACCTTCCTCTCTTGTTCCAAATTCGTGAGCTTCCAGAGATAGGATACAAAACCTTCCTCTCCACTGGCAAGAGATAGGATACAGAACCTTCCTCTCTTATTTTGAATTCACCCCTTACCCAGAGATAGGAGACAAGATCCTCCTTCTTCTCCACCAGCAAGAGATAGGATACAAAACCTTCCTCTCTTGTTTCGAACTCATCTCTTTTCTAGAGATAGGAGACAAGATCTTCCTTCCCCTCCATAAGCAAGTGATAGGAAACAAGATCCCTCTTTCCTTGTTTCGAACTCATCTTCATTCAGAGACAGGACAAAAATCCTTCCTCTCCATCATCAGAAAATAAAATATAAAATTCTTTCTTTCCCACATTAATATTTCTACTCCTTGAATCCAGGATTCATCTTGGGAAATTTGATCCAGAATCCTAAGCAGGGATAAGTCGACGCCTAACACGCGTTGCTGGTTAGTCTATTCCCGTGAAAAAGACAGTCTATATATTCAATACCATAGTGCCAAGTCTAAAAGTGCTTCATTCTCTTAGCACAACATTACGTGCGGAACAGATTTAAACAATCCACATGCTAGCATGGTTCAACGGTGATCGGTAAAGGCAAATTAAATCCGTTGAAGGCTGGGGGTTGGCCAATAACCCCAAAGTTGACGCCTGACACGCGTTGCCGATTATTCTCTTACTCGTAAAAGAGTTTGAAGTCTATGTATTCAATATAATAGCACCAAGTCTAGAAGTGTTTCATTCTTTTAGCACAAGTGTCACGTGTGGAACGGGTTTAAATAATCCTTACACTAGCCCGATTCAAACGGTAATCGGTAAAGGCACACCAAATCTGTTGAGGGCTGAGGGTTTGCCAAAAATCCTATGAGTATCATGGTTAATTATTTCAAATGAAATAAAAGAATCATGATAAATCATAAAGGAAAAGGAAGACACATTCATTAATAAGAAGACAGAGACTGAAGTTACAGTTGCTTAAACATCAAATTTATGATAGCAGATTTGTTGTTTTAATTCAGACAGTTCATCAAAGAAAGTTCATGGAAGTTCCTCTTGTAGCTCAGCCCTGAAAGACTCCTTGCTGATGTTTAGTGTCTTCACAGTCTCCTCCTCAATCTTGACCAACTTCTGCTTCAAAAGTTCAAAGTTTTCGGACACAATAGCTATAGTTTCTTCTTTATTAGCCCTCGTCAGCTCCATGACACTCAAGTTCTCTTTCTCCGCCTGGAGCTCCTGCTCAAGCTATACTATCTTAGTCTTGCTCGCGGCGAGGCAAGACTGAAGATGGCCAAGAAATGACGAAGATTCGGCAATAGCAACCTCAAAATGATGCGTCTAGTCTTGTGGCATTTGGACCTCAAGTCCGGTAAAAACGCGAGTTTCACGCCAAGCCGTCAAGCGAGCCTCTATCTGCGTAGCTGTGTATGAAGAAACACCTACTGCCTCTAACTCCCATAATCTCTGAAGCTTAGCCTCCAGATAGTCGAGGTCATCGACAATAGCCTGGGCTAGCTCTAAATAGACCGCATCTCGTATCAAGGCTATCCTAGGGTCGAGAAATGGCCCGAACTGATGAAATGGAAGCCCGCTATTGAGGAGCGTGTCTATCGCCGTGACTACAAAGGAGGGGAACGAGCAGACCTTTATGCGGATAATAAGCCGAGATGGATCGTCGTCCCGCATCAGTGCCCTCACTAAGTCATGAAGCTTTGTTGTGGGTCCTACAAGCAAAAAGAGGAGAGTTAGACATTTTTGAATCCTAAGTCAGAAATCGGTATGGGTACTCTCGGCTTGACAGTCCATACCTGTTTCTATTGGTACAGCTCCTTGATCTAATGGGGCCATCGAAGGAGTATCAGTCGATGATGCATCGACTGTCACAGTCAGTCCCTCGATGTGCACGTCTAGCACGACATCAGCTATAGTAGCCGATTCTGGAGGAGCAGCAGAATGAGGAGTTCCTGTCACCAACAAAGGGATTGAATTATAGTTTTACTAGTCAAGGCTGGCTGATCCTATGATAATTAAAAAGGGAACCCATACCTTTAGAGGAACTAGCCTCGGGGTTCCTGGGAATCGCTAGCTCAGGCTGAATGTCCTGAAGAGGATAATCATCTCAGGGCGAGCCATGTATCAAGTAATCTAGGGGTATATCCACAGGCAAACCATCCTCATCGAAGTCCTCCATCAGAAAATCAAACATAAGAGGACATAAGAAAAAAAGTGAAATCAAGAACCTGTAGCCAGCTGAGGTGACTTACCTTCTACAGTAGAATTGGTCTCTTTAAGCCCCACTTCCATATTGGCTACTGATTATCACATTTTAATTACAATATAATACCCTCATTATCCATTTTATATGAATAAATACCCTGCTAATAACTGTTTTTATCTTAATTTGCAGGTTA
>JBAKGM010019749.1:0-10024 GCA_037177215.1 Asparagus racemosus | reverse complement strand
CAGTAAAGCATGGAATGCAAGGAGGATTGCTATGACAAAAATATTCGGGGATTGGGAGCAGTCCTACGCCACACTACAAAATAATGGTCTCTTTGATTAAAAACACGGAGCTCACCACTGCGCAAGGCTCACCACTGCGCAAGGCTCACCACTGCATTTTCAAGCCCAAAACGCATGGCTCACCACCGCATTTTCAAGTTCAAGATGCTGCGATCATTACTGTGTTTCCAAGTTCAAAATGCAGAGCTCACCACTGCATTCTTAAGTCAAAGCGCAGAGGTCATTTTCAGAACGCGGACCTCGTATTTGACCCATTCAAACACGTTGTAAACGGTTCCGAAACTGTTTCGTACAATTTGAGGAGAGATTTAAGGGGTTAGTTACATCCCTTCAACCCCTATAAATAGTTGAGATAACAGTTGAAGAGGGGGCCTTCGACTTCCACGGAGAAAAGAGGGTCAAAAAGTCTTCTTTGGATGGATCAAACTCATTTTTGAGTTCACAAACTCGTCAGAGTTCCAAACTTGCTTTGCGAGTTCTTTTCAACATTGTTCCAAGAGTCAAGATGGTCGGATAGTCAACGAGATACAAGATTCAAGCTCCCATCGCTACGGTGAAGAACCCAGGTTAAACAAAGGGAAGGATCTCCATTGATCTTTCCTTCTTTTATAAATCGGGCAACTGATCAATGAAGTTTATAATTTCTTTCTTTTTCTAAGTCAGTTAGGGAGGGACTACTTTGAGAGATTGTATTCATTCTTTTTCAAAGTCATTTAGAGAGAATAACTCTGATTTTACATTTCTTAAATTTCCTCGCGAACAAAAGATGACAACTTTGCTGGGGACTAGCTTCATCGACGAAGAAGTAGCGGTGCAATCTGACGTCAAGCTCGCTGGAACTATGGTTGAAACTCCCATTGTTGAGTTTGACAAAGCCAAGTATGAAGAATTGCTTTCTTCTGGATCCCTTAGCCCTAAGGCTATGCATAAGATCCGCAAAGTTTCTCGGGAGGTCAAGACACCAGATCTGCCTAAGTCACCGAAGAGGAATTCTGCCATTGAATCAGATGGTTCAGACAGTATTTCCTCTAAGAGCAAAGGACTAGTTTCAACTGAACCTGCTAAGCGAGTGGAAGAATCTACAGCCGTGCCTGCACAACGGGTATCGGGTCATAAGAGGCCTATTGCGGCATTGAACTTGGCCGACGCAAATGTTAATGCTGCAAAAGCCTTAAGGCAGGCTAAGGAGAATGTTTCTTAGTGAAAGAGAAGATCACTGCGTCAAGCACAACTCTGAGAAAGCCGATCCTCAAATCAATATAACCACGAGCTTTGCGTTTCTACAACAAAGCGCTAGCCTCGCGTTGAATATGGCCCTTAGTGGCGCGTTATCCAAACAAAGCGCAGGTCTCAAGACCACGTTTCACAAATAAAATGTGAACCTCAGGTCAGCGTTAATCAAACAAAACGCGGACCTCAGGTCAATGTTAATCAAACAAAATGTAGCCCTCAATGCTACGTTTCACAAATAGAACGTAGCTCTCAAGACTGCGTTCCTTCAACAAAACGTAGCCCTCAAGGGCACGTTTCTCCAATAGAACGCGGACCTCAAGTCAATTAGAGAGGGATTACTTTGAGAGATTGTATTTATTCTTTTTCTAAGTCAGTTAGAGAGAATAACACCGATTTTACATTTTTTCAAATTTCCTCGCGAACAAAAATGACGACTCAGCTGGGGAGAAGCTTCACCGATGAAGAAGTGGTGGCGTAATCCGACGTCAAACTCGCCGGAGCTACAGTTGAAACTCTTGTTGTAGAGTTTGACCAAGCTAAATATGAAGAATTGCTCTCTTCTAAATCCCTTAGCCCCAAGGCTATGCGTAAGATCCACAAAGTTTCTCGGGCGATCAAGACATCAGATCTGCCTATGCCACCGAGGGGGAATTCTGCCATTGAATCAGATGGTTTAGACAGTATTTCCTTTAGGGGCAAAGGATTGGTTTCTACTGAACACGTTAAGCGTGTGGAAGATTCCACACCCGTGCCTATGCAACAGGGATCGGGTCGTAAGAGGCCTATTGCGGCATTGAACTTGGCCGACGCAGATGTTAATACTACAAAAGCCTTACGACAGGCTAAGAAGAATGCTCCTCGACGAAAGAGAAGATCACTACTTCGAGCACAACTCTAAGAAAGTTGATCCTCAAGCCAATGTAACCACGAGCTTCGCGTTTCTACAAGAGAACGCTAGCCTCACGTTGAATATGGCCCTCAGTGGCGCGTTATTCAAATAAATCAGGTCTCAAGACCGCGTTTCACAAGTAAAACGCGAACCTCAGGTCGGCGTTAATCAAACAAAACGCAGCCCTCAAGGCTGCGTTTCACAAACAGAACGCTGCTCTCAAGGTTGCGTTCCTTCAACAAAACGCAGCCCTCAAGGCTGTGTTTCACAAACATAACGCAGCTCTCAAGGCTGCTTTCCTTCAACAAAATGCAGCCCTCAAGACTGTCTTTTACAAATAAAATGCAGCTCTCAAGGCTGCATTCCTACAACAAAACACAGCCTGCAAGGGTGCGTTTCACTAATAAAACGCGGACCTCAAGTCTGAGTTAATCAAATAGAACACGACCCTCGCGTTTACACCACAAGATGCGATGAGAGCCGTGATGCTCAGAAAAATGAACGTGGATTTGATATTCACATTAATCCAGAGCCAACCCAATCAAATGATGATAGGACGGTTCCTTGTCAAACCACCAATCCAGTTGTCAACATTCCTCAAGTTTCTGATTTAAGAGAACTATTGTCAAGAGGAAGATCAATGCAACAAGTTGCTCATTCGTGTCATTGTGAACGATTGATTGCTACGGTCCTCTTGGAATGTCAATATTGTGGACCTCCGCCTAAACAGTCGGTTTCCAATCAATTGACTAATATAGCTCCATTCAAGAAGCGAAGACAATTCCACAAGAGGAAGACCTCATAGACTGAATACCCCAAAGTTACCATTAACGTGGTTAGCAAAGGGAAGTCATCAGCTTCCAGTTCGGATGAAACAGATACCAATCGTTTTTTAAGTGTTAGAGAAATCTCGGATAAATTTGAAGGGATTTACCAACACATCTGAACACGAAAAGGAGTTATACCTCTTGTCAATTATCAGAAGCTAGCCAAAGGGATAGGGCCTGACGACGAACACTCGGCCATTACAGATTCCCAATCTTCTAGTTCTTTCGTGGAGCATGAGAGCGCTGTCTATACGACGGAGAACACTAAAGATCTCAAGAAGGGGCTCAAAGAGTATCAGGCTGTGATGCAAGAAAATATGCGATCACAACAAGAGTCCATTGATCAACTTTATAGATATGATGGCCCAAGTTGTTGCGGATAGAGATCAATTTCTGATGTCTGGTCCAACACCTCAACCGGAATCATCACGAAGGAAGGGTCAATCTTCAAAGCGGAAAGAAAAAATGGATGAGATCTCCGATCAAGAAGCTCATCGCATAGAGTCTTCATCTGAAGAAGAAAAGAGGGTTGGGAATGAACAAAACTCTCAGTTGGCCAAAATGGATGAATTTGAAGCTCATCTTAATGCTGTTGCTAATAGAAGTGAACTACAGGATGAGGGAGTTGTTAGGCCTTCTCTCGCTGAATGGGACGCGACTCCTTACCCTCCAAAGTTTAAAGCCCCAACCTTGCAAGCCTTTGATGGCAAGGGATCACTAAATTAGCACGTTTATTACTTCAAGTCACAGACTGGAGATGTAATATCAAATGATGCTATACTGACCTGACTATTCATTGGCACTCTCAAGGGAGTTGCCTTTGAATGGTTCATGGAACTTCCTGCCGGATCTATTCAGAAGTGGGCCGATTTGGAAAGGCTATTTTTAGCCAGATTTTTTGAGGACGAGACCGAGGTCTCTATTCCTACTCTCCTCACCACTAAACAAAAGACAGGAGAGTCAATCAAAACTTTTGTGGAAAGATTCTGAAGTATGGCCTTACGATGTCCGTCGAGGATGACACAAGCCACATTGGTGGAAACCTGCCGGCATAACTTACAAACCCACATTTTAGTTCAAATGGGAGTCACGGAGTGCTGTTCTTGGAAACAATTGGTTTCTCAGGGAGAACACGTAGAAGAAAATGTTGCTCGAATTAGAGCTGAAGAAACAAGAAGACAAGAGCAGCCAGCGCAACGTGGTCAAGGTAATGCCCCTCGATCAAGAAGAAAGGATATTCATGCTGCCGATACCAGTATTCGAGCTTCACCGGTAAAACAAGGCAAGCCGTCTAGTTAACCAAGGCTGGCTAAACAATATTCTTTCAAAGAGGATCATGTCGATACTCTATTTCAGCTACTTCGGAAGAACAATAAATTAAAGCTTCCGGAAGCAAAGAGGTCTGAAGAAGCAGGGAAGGTGGATGACCCTAATTATCGTCGATATCATAGAATGTTAGGACACCTGACGAGGAAATGCTATATCTTTAAAGATATTCTGCAAGCACTGGTTAATGCCGACGTGCTCAAACTAAAACCAGAATAGAAGACCATGTCCACTAATATGACGTCGGTCCAGTTTAGGGACTTCCCACCTGTAGCAACTCCTACTGGTGTCATCCATATTCCTAAAGGAGAGCTACGTCTAAAGAACCTTGACCGGCATGACCAAAAAGGTGGAAGTTTAGTACCCCTTACTACTTCAAAAGGGGAAGTAATGTGGGTCCACCCTGACCTGGTTGGAGATCAACAGTGGACAGGAGTATCATCAAAGGAAAAGAATAAGGCTAAGTCTTCAAATATGATTAGTCCGTCCATAAAGGAAGATGACATTGACTTGGTCCCTCTTACTGATTTGGAAAAAGAGGAGACTGTTTTAGCTGCTGACCAAGAAGCGGATCCGGGAACAGGCACGAGGTCGGGAAAGACATCCTTAAAAAGGTATAATCAAATCGCACAAGAATCTCGAGAACATTCGATGAGGCAGGGGGTCCTATCCCTGAAAGGCCAATTGATAAGGGAAAGCCAAAGGAGGCTCGGTATAATAAGAACCTCCTACAACAAGAAGCATGGACATCAAGTAAACCGTTCCATTTCGATGTTTTAGCACAGTTGGCTAACATTCCCTCTAGAATCACTCTTTACGAGCGCCTGAGGTTGTCCAAATCCATGAGGGGAACTCTAGTTGAAGCTTTAACGGATGCAGAGAGCTTTATTACACAAGTTCCTGTACTCCCAAAAGTTGCTTGTGCACAATGTTTACAAGCAATTCAGAATCTACCATGCATGTCATTCACACCAGAAGATATGCAGATCAAGCATAAGCACGACAGACCTTTATACTACACAGGGTATATCATATCTTCAGAGATTAGCTGAGTTCAAGTGGATCCAGGCTCTGCACTCAGCATAATGCCATATAGGGTCATGCAAGTTCTGGGAATTCCATACCATCGTTTGAATTCTATCCAGACTACTATCTTTGGTTTCAATGCCAATAGCTCACGGCCCTTGGGTAAAATAAAACTCAAGTGTTAAATTGAGGATCTCAAGTCAGAGCTAACTTGCTATGTCATAGATGCGGACACGTCCTATAATCTGCTATTAGGACGGCCTGTGATTCACGCGAATCAAATTTTCCCATCAACTCTTCATCAAGTAATGAAATATGTTGATGAAGAAGGAGAAGTCAAGACTTTGATAGCTGAGAAGCAGCCATTAAAGGGGGTAGAAAGATATCATATTGATTCGGTCTTCTACCTAGACGATTCGGAACCTGAACCGTCAAAACTAGTTGTTGATAGCAGCAACAAGGAGGATATCGAGCCTAACCCCGAGGAAGAGTGTCCATGGGAGCTAAATGTAATGAGCCCTAACAAGCTCAATAATAAAGAAAATGTACTAAGTGAGGGCAAGTGGTACATTAACAAAGATTTCAATTTGGTTTACTTGTCTGATGTCTCATTTGTACGTGAAGAAATAGATACAGATGCAAGATTAGAGCCATGGCATGCATTATATGGTGAAAAATCGCTAGACTTGCCACTCAAAACATCTTTCTCTACATTCAAAAGAATGGAGGACGTGCGAAAGGCATTTTTATGGTCCCATTTAAAAAGAAGGCCAGAAGTCAATTTATTTTGGAAGAGTTGACTCTGAAATACTCAACTCGGAGAGTTTAGAGGAAGAAGAAGCGATTCCTCAATTCCATTATTACGAGTCTAATGCTCGCCACATAATGAAAGCATGCGTTATGACTTTGGTAAACAAGAGGGTTTAAACTTTGGGAAAGGAAGACAAACCCTGATTCAATATACTGTTCCTGAAGGTAAAACCCAAGATTACTACCATAAGACCTGAAGAGGGCTAGGGTATATATCAACATCCTCTCCTTCAGAAGATGAAGTAGGTCACTGCCTTGGGCAAGACCCTTCATCTGGAACGTCATCATGGGATTTCGACGTAAGTGTTGGAGCAGTCGTCGGAGGCTTGTCTATAAACATGGCCTCGACTAGTCATCCAAGCAATGAGGAAGATGACGATGACGATTGGATTCACTCACCTGATGATCCTTGGATTAAACGTCTTGACATTTTGTGGGATATGTGTTTTAAACAACGAGAACCACCCACCGATGACAAGGTGATCCAAATAAAAATGGAAGCTGAAACCAATCCCAAACCAATCTTCATAAGTGAAAGTTTTTCGCAGCATGAGAAAGAAGACCTGGTGTCCCTCGTCCGAGAGTACATTGACGTCTTTGCTTGGAACTATGAAGATATGCCTAGGCTCGATCCAAAAATAGCCACGCATCGTCTTAATATTGAAACGAATGCGAAACCTATTAAGCAATAGCAAAGCAGGTTCCGTCCGGAAATTATGCAAGCAATAATAGAAGAAATTTAAAAGCTCATAGATTCGGGTTTTATCAGAGAAGAATAACACCCAGATTGGGTGGCCAATGTTGTTCTTGTACCCAAGAAAAATGAAAAGATCTGAACATGCATCGATTTTCGTGATATGAATGCAGCATGTCCGAAAGATGAATTTCAGCTCCCCATTATGGATGTTATTATTGACAACACCTATGGGTATGAGATGATGTCTTTTATGGATGGATTTTCAAGATATAATCAAATCAAAATGTACCCTGACGATGCAAAGCACACGGCCTTTAGGGCACCACTGGGGGTATTCTGTTACACGGTAATGCCCTTCGATTTGAAAAATGCCAGGGCAACCTATCAACGTGCAATGAATACAATTTTTCAATAGCATTTACACAAGAAGATCGAATGCTACATAGATGACATTGTTGTGAAGAGCCGAAAGAAAGATGATAATCTTTCAGATTTGAAGATCATGTTCGACATCATGAGAACACATCAACTGAAATTGAACCCCACAAAATCTTTCCTAGGAGTATCTAGTGGCAAACTCTTGGGATTCATAGTTACATCCTAAGGGATTTCTCTCGATCCAGAAAAGGTTCGCGCCATCTAAGAAATGCCTCCACCAAGGACCATCGAAGAGCTCAGAGGCCTGTAAGGTAGGTTAGCGTACATTCGAAGATTCATATCAAATCTTTCAGGTCAATGCCAACCCTTCTCCAAATTAATGAAGAAAGGGGTTTCATTCGTATGGAACGAAGGTTGCCAAAAGGCATTTGAAGAAATCAAGACATATCTCACGCAATCGCTAGTCCTCGTGACCCTAGTATCAGGAAAACCATTCCTGTTATATGTAAGGGCTATGGACCATTCTCTTGGAGCCCTGCTAGCTCAGAACGACGACCAAGAATGTGAACAAGCAATCTATTACCTTACCCAAACCATGATCGAGGCTGAACGTAGATACAATTTGGTAGAAAAATAATGCTTAGCCTTAGTATTTGCCGTCTAAAAAATGTAGCACTATTTGGTCAGACAAACAATACATGTCATTTCCAAAGTAAATCCTCTGAGGGTACTCATGACAAAACCTTATTCATTGAATTCCCGTTTAGCAAAGTGGGAAATACTCCTATCACAATACAACAAGAGGTTTATGCCTCAGAAGGCTATTAAAGGATAGGTCTTGGCAGATTTCTTAGTAGATCATCCAGTTTCTAATCGTGAGAAGAAAAATATTTCAAAAGGGATTATTTTATAAAGGTATCTTTTGAATTATTAAAGGAATATTGGAATTTTATTATTTTATTATTTTAAAAAAATTATTTTAGAGTATTCACGATGAAAACCTAATTTTAAAAAGAATTTTTGGGAAAAAAGATTATTTTGATTATTTTAATTATGATCATACAAGTGATATAAACCGTGCTACATCATGCATGAAATGCACGTTATTTTCAGTTTCCTTTTATGCTGTTATTAAACTACGTGTTATCCAGTTACCGATGACTTTATAAGACGTTTCGAGATTCTGAGTAGTGAGATATTATTGATTTTGATTTGCATGCGTATTTAAATATTCATAGATATTGTTCACGCATATCGCATTTTGTTCGTAATTATTATACTTGTTTTATGAACACTTTCATGTACCTATTATGCTGCAAAGAGTCAGTCACATTTTCACTATCTTGTTGCATTGAGAACTGTTAGTAGTTCATGACTTAGGACTTGTGCATCATGAACGAGATTTAGTGACGTGTGAGTTGTGTTGACTATGATTAGGAGGTGAACTAGTGATTTTTTTAACCATATTGTTAACTTGTGATTACTCCAGATCTTGTGGTGGGAAAGTCTGGGTTCATGTTATCGAATGTGATTGTTGATGTATCTTTCAGACTCGCTCTAAGTGAATCGTTTCGCACCTGGGCTTAGTTTGTTGGGCCAGTGAATCATTTTGCACGTGGCTAGTGAAATCGTTTCATCACCTAAGTCCTGCTTGTGTCCGGACAAGCCGGAATCGAATTGTATGTAGTCCTTTGACCGAATCGTTTTGCGACATTGGGTGCGCGTAGAGGAATATGAACAGTCAGTTATCTGAGTATATGAATGTTGACTCTTGTGAGATATAGACCAGAGACCTAATTTAGAATGGCTAGACTTCTAACATCAAGTTGAGATATTTGACACTTAGGACACCTGGTTGTATGGACACATGAGATGTACATATTGATGCTTATTCTAGTTATATGTTCTATCCGTGTATAGCTTAGGATGGTATATACATGAGGTTTTTCTTGTTTGGATTATTTCGCTCGACGCACTACGTCTTGTTTTGTAGATTTCTAAATATTAATCACCCAGATGTACATAGATAGTTAATTGGATTGTTATACCTGGATCATTCACAGTTTCTGATTACTTATATTTCATTTATATTTGTCATTATATCGTTATTTCATTGTGGGATCTTGTTGTGTGTTATACACACTGACGTACTCCATTCTGTTGGTGTACATCAGATTTAGATGATGGACAGGTCCAGTATGGAGAGATATCGCAGCTGGGTATTTCCAACAGGATTGCCCACTGTTGGGTAGAAAGACTGACAGAAGCCTAGTCTTTTCATTTATATAGTAGATGTTGGACATTAGACTTCGTCATACTCTTCTTTAGTTCAGTAGATGTTTCTTGA
Source organism: Asparagus racemosus (assembly GCA_037177215.1). NCBI lineage: Eukaryota > Viridiplantae > Streptophyta > Magnoliopsida > Asparagales > Asparagaceae > Asparagus > Asparagus racemosus. The sequence goes on along the minus strand of JBAKGM010019749.1, from coordinate 431 downwards.
CTATTCAGTTTAACTTTTATCTAGATGTATTGAACTGTATTTATTTTGTCTGGGATGATATTTTCTTTGGTGATATATATCACGTAGTTCTAAATTTGTTTATTACATTCTTGCTGATCGTGATTGTGATTGAGAGACCTATAGTTTTATTATAATTAATGTTTGACGCTTGGCGTATTAGGTTGAGGAGAAGAATTTTTATTTTACTCTCCTAATCTAATACGTGACGGGCTTGTTCGCGTCCCGTTACCGTGTAATTTGGAAAGCGGGGCGTGACAGTCTTACTGATGTAGTACGTTCAACGATAGTAAACATTTGTGTCGTAATCGTTTTTTTAGTAATTTAAAAGTAAAAAACCATATAGGAAAATTATAATAGTTATATAATTACCCACAATATTAAATATAGTCAGAAATAAAAGGGTTATTTGC
>JBAKGM010019748.1:0-10027 GCA_037177215.1 Asparagus racemosus | reverse complement strand
AGGGGAAAGGGGGTGAATACTTCACCTCCTAAATGTTTCCCAAACAAGGTGAAGAGTTCCCCTAACCTCCCTTCACCATCATTACCCTCAATCCAAACATGCCCTTAGTCATCTTCCAAACATATTGTTAAACTACGGGTGGAAACAAACTAAATATTTAACAAGCAGTTTGGTACTGAGCTTCAGTATTCTGTCACATTTGATTTGATTGCTCATTTAACATAAAACAGTGAGAATGGAAAATGGAGAGAGTCTCATTAGGAGTTAGAAAAATGGGGGAAGTTCGATATCAAATTATTTTGGAAACTAATTTGCCTCATGTGGAGATAAAGAAATGGGGGGAAGTTCTTCAAGCACTTGAAAAAAAAAGTACCAACTGAGATATGCAAATGGCATGGATCGGAATTTCTCAAGTCTAGAGATAGAGAAAGCTCTAGCTGAGGGTGTTTGGGGAGGTTTTTTTTTTTGTCAAACGAGCTTTTAAGCTAGCTTTTTTATTTTTATATGTTTGGTAAAATGATAAATAAGTTAGCTTATAAGTCTCATTTTAAAAGCTGGTATACCCCAGCTTTTGAAAAACTAGTTTATAAGCTCACTTAAAACATGTAGGTTTGACCAAGCAAATTACTATTCTACCTAAACAATTTTTATAGTATTTTTTATCCAAAAAACCAAAAGCCATTAAAAGCCAGCATAACTTCTAACTTAAGAAAATAAGCCTTCCCAAACACCCCCTAAACCTATCATAGCGCTTGGTCCTGATGGTATGCCTACATTTTTTCATAAAAAATTCTAGCATATTGTAGGGTTAGATGTCGTTAAAATGGCTCTGGAATGGATACATTGCATAGTAATGGCAGAAAATTAAATCACACACATTTGGTTCTCATCCCAAAGAAAATAAACCCAAATTGGTGTCAAATTTTAAACTCATTAGTTTGTGTAACGTGGCCTACAAATTGATCCCTAAAGTGCTCAAATACTGATTAAAGGGCATCCTTCCAAGTATAATATTAGAACGTCAAAGTGCCTTTGTGCCAAGTAGACTCATAAATGATAATGCGTGGGTAGCTTTTGAGTTGATGCACACTTTAAAAAGGAAAAAGCGGGGTAAAAAGAGGGGCTATGGCTTTCAAGCTCGACATGAGCGAAGCATATGATCGCGTCGAGTGGGAATTCTTGGAAGAAGTTATGATCTGATTGAGTTTTCCAGAAAAGTGAGTGCGGCTCATTAGGATATGTATCTGATCCATGTCATACTTTTATCTTGCTTAATGGTTCACCTATAAGTAAACATTTTCCTACAAAAGGCTTACAAAAAAGCGATCCTCTTATCCCCTAGTAATTTATTCTGTGTGTTGAGGGCTTCTCATCTCTTCTTAGATGAGCAGAGATATACAAATCTCCGCATTGGGTGGTAAATTCTTGAAGGGGCCCTCGCATAACTCACTTATGGTTTTGTTGACGATAATCTACTTTTCACTAGAACTACAAAAGAGGAATGTAAGTAAATATTGAAAATCATTAGAATGTCTTAGATAGCTTCAGGATAAAACCTAAAGAAACCATCATTGTTCTTATCACCAAATGTGAGAGATTTGGTGAAGTAACACCTACTAACAAGAATTGGGGTCGAAGAGGTACAAGTCCATGATAAATATTTGGGGTTGCTATCTATGATCGGACAGCAATAAAAAAATAGATTTTTAGCCTTCTCAAAGATAGATTTTGGGGAAAAAATAAGAGGATGAAAAGAGAAATTGTTGTCAATGGCGGAAAGAGAGATTCTCTGGAAAGCCATAAGACAACTTATGCCGATGTATGCCATATCATGCTCCATGCTACCAAAAACTCTATGTGGAGGACTAAATGTTCTTCTCAATAAATTTTGGTAAAGTGGGACCAAAATGGAGAAGAAGATGCATTGATTGAGTTGATCTCGAATCAGCGAAGCAAAGATGAATGGAGGAATGAGTTTCAGGTATTTTCAATCTTTTAATATGGATCTATTAGCAAAACAGGAATAACGCCTTCTATCGAATCAAAATAGCGTCTTTTATCAAGTTTTTAAAAGCAAAATACATTCCTCGAACATCATTGCTAGAGGCCCAAGTAGGGAATAGCCCTTCATATACATGGAGTAGTATATGGGCATCAGTAAAGCTCCTAGGAAAAGGAGTAAGGTGGAGGGTGGGTAATGGTGCATCGATAAGAATTTAGAAAAATAAGTGGCTTCCAAGACTCTTAATTTCAAACGTGTGACTAGCTCAAGACTTCAAGACCCACAAGCTTAAGTTCTAACTCTCATTGATCCGTTTTCTTTAAAGTAGAATAAATTTTTGATAGAAGATATTTTTAAATCATATGATTCTGAAGTAATTTGAGTATTCCTTTGAGCATGAGGAGACCACAAGATACAATGGTGTGGCACTAGGACTCAAAAGGTTATTTTCACAATGGGTAGTGCATATCAAGTTGCGAGGCGAGTTCTTCAAGAACGAAGAGGCACAGAGGGAAAATGTACATCAGTGAATGACAATGTCTATATGTGGTGGAAGAAGGTGAGGGGATGTGAAATTTCAAATAAGATAAAACATTTTATATAGAGAGCATGTTGTAACGCTTTACCTCCGCGACAAAACTTGACGAGGAGACATAGTCATGGTGGTTGATGGTGATTGAGATGTGGAAATGCATGTGATAGTCATCATGCATTGGTGGCATGTCTTTATGCATGAGCAGTCTAAGTTGAGTTGGGTGATGATATTCAATGTAGTGCTAGAAGATGAGAGAATAGGGACTTTCTAATGTGGCTCATGGACTAGTTTTTTAATGCGGAAAGAGAGGCGATAAAGCTGGCCTTTGTTGCTCTTTGGACCATATGAAATGAAAGAAATAAAAGTATTATGAAAGTGCAACTTGCTCACTAAAGGAATCTGCTAATTTTGGTAGATGATATCTTCAAGAATATATACACCTCAAGGAGAGCAAGAGAGGAAAATAATCAAATTTTAAAGAACTTCAAATGGAAGCCCCCAAATGACAAGGATGATAAATGGTGATGGTATCTATTTTAAATTGCTGAATTTTGTCGAAATAGGGGTTGTCATCAGATGAGGCGATGGGGAGGTTTTAGCTTCTATGGAAGAATGTGGAAATGTTTTCCTATCTCTGCTTGCTATAGAGGGGGCCTATTGCCATCAAATGAGAATATTGTTGGCAAAAGAGCTCTAGTTTTCAAGGTGATTGTCGCGAATAATGTTGGCAAAAGAGCGACAATTTTCAAGGTGATTGTCATGAATAATGTTAGCAAAAGAGCTCCAGTTTTCAAGGTGATTGTCAAGAGCGATAATGACTAGCTGATAAAGGCGATAGAAAATGGAAGTAGGCAGCAAACAAAAGTTGGAGATATATTGGACAACATTCAAGCTCTATTGTTTTCTTTGATAAGGTGTTTGCAACACCCCTTTCCTTCTTAACACATGATGGCCATCACCATCAAACTTTTCTGTTTATATGACCAACTCAAATTCTCTAGAATGTACCCTTGGCATTTTCATAATACTAATTTGTTAAATTATGATTTTTACCCTTCTCTACCTATTGTGTTTTAAACTCTTAGGGGTTGTTATTTGTTAAAAATCCTCGATTATGAGATGATTTATCATAAAAAGTTTATAAATATTTCTTTCTGACTAAATAAAGTGTGATAAGTTGCACATGTACTCACACACAAGAAAATAATTTGATATATCTCGTTGAGCCATATTTTATTTAAATGAAGATAATTCTAGATTCAAACTCTATTTAAAGGCCTTTATTTATCATTACCATTTGTTGGCATATATGGGGATTTTATGTTAAATCCTTTTATTTTGTCAATTGAGTATTTAGTTAACAATCGAACTAGAGTTGTTATATAATTGAAATTTCAAAAGTGTCCAATTATGTGTGGAGAGACTTGGCACTTAAAAGTTGATGAAAAGTTGTAATATTTACAAGTAATGCGACTCGAAAGAGTATTTGATTATTTTGTGGTGTAAGAGTATTCTGTTGTGAGACCTATACTAGATTATGTAGTGTTTCATCACTCAAATAACTCAGCACATTGATATATAATTAAATACACTTGTAGATGAGAAAATGACTTTATAACTATCATTACAAGATGATAATGTTGAATATTGATGTTGATAGGAATTATGCCATAACTATTACACATGTAGATGGATGAGAGACCTGTATTCTATATTATGGAGTGTACCCCGATTTAGTTAGTCCTAAAACATGAGTCGACTAAAACATGAGTCGACTAGGCAGATGATTCCTATCATGAATCGTTCTAATTAGCACTAACTAGATTGTATGAGATGGTTGTAGGACCAGGATTTATTGCATAACATTACATGTGAAATTTAAATAACAACAAGGATAAGGGATAAGTAATGGGGTGAGTAGCGACTTAAGGTTGGTTGGTAGGCTAGAGGACTCTGAGATGAGTGCCTATTTATAAGTATGTATATGCACAACCACTTTAAGTAGACAGACTCAGTCATTATATATCCAAATAAGAACGTAATAAAAGATCAATTTAAATCGATGTTGATAAAGTGTGGTTGTGGTTTGAATTTGTAATTTACTTCATGATTAATACGATGATGTGATCTAATCATGATGTTGTAGTAGAATGGATGATATCCTATACTTTATTTGATATATTGATGGGTATTCCCATATTATTTTCATTTGTGGTTTGTTATATCTTCTAGTATAAGTTGTGAAGGTGTGATTAGGATTTTAAGAAATGCTTAGTAGTGATATTTTGTTTGTTAAGGTGTGAGATACTCTTGTCAGTCCACTACGTATTTTATGGTCTATATTCTTATTTATATTGATGTCCTTTGTTATTTGTTATCACTCTACCACTTATTGAGCACTATGTCTTTTTGTTGATCACTATCTCTTTGAGCTATCTTCATTTATTTTAGTTTTATTGTGAATTAGTATTCACAAGTTTGTTCATTGATTCCTATTCTTTTGACAGTATTTGCTGAATCCACTCTGACAGATTGCTTTTGTTCCCTCCGCAAGTAGTTAATGTGAACCATATTGTGAGCATAGGACTGGTTAAGAAGATAAATGGTTAGGTATGGGTTCTATTATTAGTTTTTAGTATTTGTTCCATTTTTCTAAAAATTTATCTTTTCCGAATTTGACCTATTTTAATAAATAAATAAAAATGAGCAGCAATAATTATAGGCTTAATACATATTGCGACAAAGTTATCGTCAGTTGATGTGTGCCTACCTCCTTGCTGATCATCATATTTTATTACACTTTTATACCCCCATGATCTATTTTATTTGAATAAATATATTTTCCTATAATATTTTTTATCTAAATTTGCAGGTAATGAAGAATTATTGAATAAGAGATTAATGGAAGCAATGTTTCTCTTTTTTGAAGTCTATATTAAAGCCTAAAAGAAGCCTGAAGGCCCAAAAGCCCAAGATACATCAGGTCAACAAGTCAACAGAAGAAGAAAAATTCTGTTACCACCTAATCGATGACCTAGCTAATCGTTTAGTTTGTAACAGATTTCATCAATGGCTGATTTTGATTTTCTTAGAGCTCAAGTTTGATCCAATGGCTATTGTTTATTGTCGTATGCTATAAATAGGGGTGGCGATTGAAGGGTTTAGAGTGAAACAATTTTATTAAAAACCACTATTTGGATAGGAGGGTCACTGTTAATTAAGAAGGCCTTCCAAAAATTATAAAGTTTTATTTGTAAGAAATAAATAAAATTCTCTTTTTCTATTTTCTTTATTCTTTTTTTTAATGATAAAGATGAAGATTTGCTTCATAGGGGCCAACCCCTTTGAATATAAGTTTTTATTTTTCTCTTTTATTTTCTTGTTTTAGAATTACATATTTTAAAATTTTATTTCTTGCTTTTAATTTTCTATTTGGTGGAGTAGATTTATTACTTGGTAGTATAGATTTATTTCATGGTAGTATAGATTTATTTCTTGCTTTATAGTGTATATTTATCTTCTTACTCTTTTATTACTTTATAGTGTAGATTTTATTCTTCTTTCTTTTTTATGCTATATTTTCTTTCTTTCTTTATTTGCTTTATAATTTAGATTTACATTCTCGCCTTTCCTACTTTATAGTATAGATTTTCCCCTTTGTTTTTATTCTTTAATATGACTAGCTAATTCTTCAAGAAAATCTAAGATTAGATGAATCTAGTTTAACTTCCTTTTGTGTTTTGAAGTTGCTCTCTTTCTGCTTAAAATGATCAGGTTAGGATAATCAACTTGGAAACTAATTGGTAGAAAAAGAATTTGATAGTCTTTGTGCTTATTCAATTCTTAGGTTATTATCTAGTTATTTATTTTTTTTATGACTATTAATATTACCTAGATATGATTTTGATAAGTTATGCTTATTTTAAGTAACTTGATATTCTATGCTTAGGAAATCTAAGAAATATGTGAATAAAATAGAGTAATTTTTAAATGTAAATTGAAATTAACTAGCGGACTCAATCCTAGATTCCTATTCTCCCCTCTTGATTTCCTCCATCTTTTCATTCATTTCTTATTTTGATTTAATTTTGATTTTAATTTTCATTTTAATTTTGTTCTTCTCTTTCTCTCATTCTTCCCTCTTGTTTTAGCCTTTTATTTTTGTGACAAACCTCTATCCAAAACACACCACTTTTATTTACCACTCTCATTAATTTTCTACACAATTCAAGAACGCAAATATGATTGTCTTTCTAATACTCTCTTCCGTCGTGGGATCAATATCTTAGATACTATAACTTGGTTGACTTGCGAATGTGGTGAAGGAGATCGGTTAGAACGTTGTTCATGCAGTATCTCTTATTTGAATAATAATAAACTCTCATTTACTACTGATATATTTTGTGAGATGATATATATTTTAGGTATAAATGTGTACAAGCAAGATGTGGTTCTAAACAATGCAAAAAATCAACAAGAAATTTGATTTCAGCCTTCAAACCATCGATGGTCAAGACGCTCCCAACGATGGTCAAGAGGCACCCATCGATGGTTACTAGCGCTAATTGGAGCAAAATAGAAATAGGAATTAGTACTATTGATGGTCTACCATGACCCATTGATGGTCATAGGGAACCATCAATGGTTACAGGAGACAATTGAAGAAATCTAGGAATCAGAATCAGCACCATCGATTGCTATAGTAAAACCATCGATGATCACCAAGGGACCATCGATGGTCGTGATTCACCATCAATGGTTATGACAAAATTTGGTAATTTTCAAGATTTAATCTTAGCCGTTCATCGACCCATTTGATCTCCTATTTGCACTCAGATTTGGGTATCTCTTTCCTATCCTATCAAGATCTATTTAAGAGGAGTTGAAGATCATAACTGATAATGAAGTTCAAGGAGGCAAATATAAAAAAGAGAGATCTTTATTCTAGGGTTTGAGAGAGAGAGTTGATCAAGTCCCTTGAGCCTCGTTCAGCTTCTTCTTGGTGCACTTTTCATCGGAGTTCAATTTAGTGAGAAGGAATGCCCTACGCATACATCACTACACCGCTTCTTCATGAATCTTCATCTTCATCGATTTGAAGAACAGTTTGATAAAGAGATGTAAAGTTATTCTTTTTACACTTTAATTATTTTGGTTGGTTGTATATCAAACTTATGAGTTTGGTGGCTTATTCAAGCTGAGACAATTGAGGGTTGGGCTAGCTAGGGCTAGGTTTCTTCTGGTCATTGCAAAGAGTTAGGTTAGACGACTAGTTTTGAGAATATTCTAGGATGCGGTTTTTGAAGCTTATTAAATTGGGTTGCGATTCATGTGAACTGTGGTCATAGTGAAGAAGGTTCTTTGCGAGAAGAAAGAGTGGACATATGATTTTGATCTGAATCACTATAAAAATCTTGTGTGTTCTTGTATTGGTTTGCTTTTAGTTTTCTACCTATGAAATTTCCGCTGCATTTTGTGAGTCTTGTCAAAAGACTGCAGCAGCCCTATTCATCACCCTCTAGGCTTGCATCGCAATTCTAACAAGTGGTATTAGTGCCTCGTTATCCATATTTAGGTATCACAACCTAGGGTAGAGATGTCAAATCTTACAGCCGCTTCAGCCTTTCCTAAAGGACACGCTATCAACTGTCCCCCACTTTTTGACGGCAGCAATTACACATATTGTAAAACACACATGATAATCCTTTTATAATCTACTAATTTTGATATTTGGGAGTGTGTCGAACATAGGTATCATAATCCTATTGAGGATAAAGGAGGAGTCGTTACTAAAATTCCTATAAATAAATGGACCTCTCAACGCAAAAAGACTTTTTCTTTGAATGCTATGAATGATTTATATTGTTCTCTTACTGCTGAAGAATTTAATCGTGTCTCTAATTATACTATTGTGCAATAAATTTAGAAAACACTGGAAGTTACTTACGAGGGAACTTCACAGGTAAAGGAGGTAAAAATTACAATGCTGATGAGCAAATATGAAAACTTCAAGATGAAGGCCTCGGATAGCATATAGGACATGTTCACACGATACACCGATATTATGAACAAGTCTAAGATCGAGTTCTAAAGATGAAGATGATCAATCTACACTTATAGTAAAAAGATTCAAGTCTTTTCTTAAATGAAAGAAAGGATAGAAATATCTTCAGAAAAGATGAAATCAATTCACTAAATAGGTAAACAATAATTCCTTAAGTGATTCTGAAACTAAACCCATCTGTTATCACAACAGGAAACCAGGTCACTACAAGAACCGATGCCCTCTAAACAAAAAGGAAAATAAGATGGAGGGTAAGAGTCTCAAAGTCACAACCTGTGATTTGACAGATGAGGATGAATCTGAAGCTGAGCCAAGTGGAGACGAGAAACAAATGCACAAGTTTCACATGGATAGAAACACATCAACTTCATATTTAGATCAAGGTGACTCAAGGGGCTCTGATTGCAAATATTCGAATGAAGAGGTATATCCTTCTTATGATGAGCTTTATTCTAAGTATAAGGGGATGTTAATTCATTTGGAAAATATAGCTTAAAATATGAAAAGTCTAAAAAAATGAAGACAAACATTAAGAAAAAATAATAAATTATTATCAAAGAAAGTTAAATTTTCCTCATCAATTTTGAATTCAGAAGAGACAACCTCTTTCATGTGCACACAATGTTTCTAAGCTACAAAAACAAATCTCATATCTACGCTACTTGACAACACTCAATGTGAAAAGCAACAACGTATTTCTAAGGTAAATGAGTTGTTATGTTATTTATCATTCAAACAAATAATGTTTGAAACTCGATGCACTATAATAGTTTTCAAAAATAAACAACAAAGTCCAAAACTAGTGATTTGGAAAGGCCGTGAAGAATTTTTCATCCTGCTCAAAAGGCTTTAATATGGTCCTTTCTAATCAACGATATACAAAAGTTAAAAGTGGACGTGGTTATTCATATTCTGGAAAACATAGTAAAGTTTTAACCTTAAAGGGTAAAAATCTATGTTGTTTTGATCTTCTTCCCAATGGAACTCATCATTCTATATGCTCATTATGTGGAATAACTGGACATATTTCAACGAGGCATCATAAAAGATATTTGATCAAAACGGCCATACAGATTTGGATACCGAAAGGCCTTATCCCTAACCAGTGGATAGTTAGGTCACAATTATCTACCTTTCTGTAGACTTTCAGGTTGACCGAGAACTAAGGCAACACACTGTGGTTGCATGCAGATTCAGATTATCAAAATCCAATCCTTAGTCGGCTTTGTGAGGAGATACAGGTTTGATATACGTTTATATATTATCTCCTAATACATGTAAGTTTTCTATCATGCATAATCATGCCCCTACATCACACCTTGAAAATAGAGCCTCAACACCCCTTCACCAACTCCAATGTGGATGCAGGGATATGATGATGCCACATCACTACCAAGCATACTTGGTACCAAGCATACCCATATTT
>JBAKGM010019747.1:0-10028 GCA_037177215.1 Asparagus racemosus | reverse complement strand
TATTGTTACGACCCTTAAAAAACCACTAAGTGTTAATCCTCTTAAGAAGACCGACGTGTCCTGCTCCTCTTCTAAACAAACGAGTCCAGAGCCCAAGCGGTAGGCTACTTTCATAGCCGACTCACATAGCCGAGTCAAAACATTCTTCACTACCAACTCGACAACCATCTATCACCCGCTCTCACGGCCGACTAGGTCAGTTGACTACTGTCGCGGCAGACTCGACCGGCCGACAACTCGCGTAACCCAGTGAAAAGGCAGTGATTGTCAATCCCCACCCAGACGAGTCAAAGACGCAGGAGTTACCTCGAACCCATTGCCAGCCGACTGACCTAATTAAATGCACGATCATAAATCATTACTACCCAAGCCCCCATAGCGTTTATGACTCATCAGACCTCGTCAGCACTACACACATTCCGTCTCCTCACATTTAACGTCTGGGTGACTCACCCCCCCCTTTACAGTGGACACCTGTAAAGCAAATGATGACTCAGCCACCTGGTTGAACTTGACTGAAGTTACTGATTTGCCCCTTCATATCTTCTATAAAAGAAGGATGTTGTCTGCTACTTAGGGTAAGCAATTTCTCTGCCCTAAAACTCTTAAACTGTTAAATTTATTTCTCCACTCAAGCTAAAAAGACTAACTTTATTGTCGGAGAAACCACCGAAGAACCCAACTCTGCCCTCTTACGAGTTATTCATGTGTAGGGATGAACAGTCTGTCTCAGAACCAGTCATTTGAAGGAGTTTGAGGACCTTAACACTCTCTTAATCCACAGACTAACCCGCTATTTAATAACTATCATCAATAGAGAGGGGAGTTGAGATGCTTGATAGTATTGTCGATATCATCGAGATCACGGCCATCTCAGCAATGATTGCCGAGTCCTCTAGAGAGACATCAAGGATTTGATACAGAGAGGATATTTGAGAAGGCTTGTCCCCAGAGAGACAGAAGAGAACCCCAACCAGAAGGGTCTAATAGGAGGTCTCGCTCCAGGTCACCTAGTCCTCAGCAGCAGGCCGACACCTGACCAGCCGAGCCCAGTCATAGGGGGGTCATTGGAACCATCAGTGACGGCCCCACAACAGGAGGAATGTCTAACAACGCTCGGAAGAAGTATGCTAAGCGAGCATTGTAGGTCCACCAATGTGACAAGAAGCCGAGGATAGGAGATCCCATCTCCTTTAGCGACTCACTTGAAAGGCATTGAGACACCTCACGATGACCCCATCATCATCTCAGCCGTAATCAATGGCTTCATGGTCAAGAGAATTATGATCGACACAGGAAGTTCAACTGACATCCTGTTCATCGATATCTTCAACCAAATGGGCATTGATAAGTCCAAGCTGCTATCTTGTCGGGGTCCGCTAATTGGATTTACAGGACATGCACTCTTGCCAGATGGGATGATCACACTCCCACTCACAGTTGATGAATATCCTCGTCAATCCACCATTCAGACCTAGTTTTTGGTGATGAACACTAAGTCGGCCTACAATGTTATGTTGGGGAGAACTACCCTCAATAACTTGCAAGCTGTTCCCTCCACCTATCACCATATAATGAAGTTCCCGACTCCTGAAGGAGTCAGAGTCGCCAGGAGAAATCATCGAGAGGTCTAATCCTGTTATCTACTCTACATGAAGGGGAAGGGAGTACTGGAGACCTTGCCCATCGAGAAGACATGCCTCCAGATAGAGAAAGCACTAGAGTGAGAGAGGACGACCCCTGTCGAGGAGGTTCATGAGATACCTATTGACCAAGAAGGAATGAAGAAGGTCAAGATCAGATCAAGTCTTGTTGAACCCCAACGAGGAGCTTTGATCACCCTATTACTCAAGAATGCAGATGTGTTTGCTTGGGGTCCCGAAAACATGCCATGGATTTCCCTCGAAGTAGACACCTCAAGCTGGTTCGACAAAAGAAGAGACACCTCGGTCCCAAGAGGGAGAAGGCAGCTACTGAGGAAGTCCACTGACTCCTTAAGTTCTGCTTCATCAGAGAAGTGCACTACCCAGAGTGGCTATCCAATATGGTGTTGGTGAAGAAGTCTCACAGCAGATGGAGGATGTGTGTGGACTTCACCGACCTCAACAAAGCTTGCCCCAAGGACAGCTACCTCCTCCCCAAGATCGCCCATCTTGTAGACGAGAGCGCGGGTCATGAACTACCCAGCTTCATGGACACTTTCTCTGGCTATAACTAGATCCTTATGGCGGAGCATGACTAGGAGAAGCCCGCTTTCATCACTGACTAAGGGACTTATTGCTATAAGGTCATGCCCTTTGGTCTCAAGAATGGGGGCGCCACCTACTAGAGGCTGGTCAATAAGATCTTCAAGCACTAGATCGGCCGCACTGTAGAAGCCTATGTGGACGACATCCTTGTCAAGTCTAAACTGGCATCATCCTATGTGCCAGACCTCGAAGAGACCTTCTCTGTCCTTTAGCACTATCGCATGAAGCTTAATCCAGCTAAGTGCACCTTTCGGGTGCAATCGGGCAAATTCCTCAGATTTATGATCACTCAGATAGGCATTGAGATCAACCCTGAGAAGATAGTAGCCATAGAGTAGCTACCCAAGCCTCGCACACTAAAGGACGTTCAGAGGTTGAATAGGAAGATAGCGGCGTTGAGTCGCTTTCTCTCAAAATCAGCCGAGAGGAGCCTTCCCTTCTTCAAGACCTTGAGAGGGAGCAAGGAGCTGAAGGAAAGCAAGAGTTAGGCGAGTGAGTGTAGTGAAGCCTTCACAGACCTCAAGAGGTATCTGAGCACCAAGCCTCTCCTGAGTCAACTAGGGAAGGGGAGATCACATATCTTTATTTGGCCATATCCCCCAAAGCCATCAGCTCTGTCCTATTGCGAGAGGAGGGAATGCCCAGAAGCCTATCTATTATGTCAGTCAGATCTTGAAGGCGGCTAAGCTCAATTACACTCTCATTGAGAAGGCCTCTTTCACTCTCATCATCATGGCCAGAAGGCCCCTATTTCCAGGCGCACTCCATACTTGTGTAGACAAGTCTGCCTTTGAAGAAGGTGCTCAGCAGCCCCACCACTTGAGGGAGGATGGTCGCATGGTCGGTCGAGCTCAGTGAGCATGATGTACAGTTCGAACCAAGGATGACCATTAAAGCACAGGCCTTGGGCGACTTCCTTATAGAGTCGACCTCTTTAGATGATGAGTCGTCACCACCCTTGCTACCAACCCAACCAGAGGCATCGACATCCCGCGCTATTAAGGCGCTTGCTCCTCGAACGCACTGCAGCCCCTAGCATCACTCACCAGAGTTCACCTCTTGGTGGTTGATAAAGGTGGATGGGTCCTCAGGAGAAGGAGGTAGTGGAGCTGGAGTCATCTTGCATAGCCCCGACGGGTCGCCGCACGAGCACTCCATCATCTTCGATTTTTCTACCTCGAACAACAAGGCCGAGTACGAAGCCCTCTTGGCGAGACTTCAAGCCATCTTAACAGTCAAGGCTGAGCGCATCTACATTCTAGCCGACTCCCAACTTGTCGTCTGCCAAGTTAAAGGAGAATATGCGGCCAAAGACGCGAAGATGATCTTATCCTTGAAGATGGCCAAAGAACTGTTGAGTAAATTCACTGACTTCCGGATCCCACGCCCTCAATGCTCGGGTGGATGCCTTTTTAAAGCTTAGGTCTACCAGTTCAGTGAACAATTGAAGGCCCACGTACACAAACACCCTTGGGCAGACTAGTGTCATGGATACCTTAGCTCAGGCCATGCAGGCCGAGACAACTTTAGAACCCTGTTGGATCGATCCACTCATCCAGTACCTAATAGGGGGGACCTCACCTTTGAATGCCACTAGAGCTAGGAGCCTATAGAGGAATGCACGACGATATCTAATGCTCAATAATCAGCTTTCTCGAATGTCATACTCTAGCAGTAGTGTGAGACCCTCTCTCCGTTGTCTTCAGCAAACAGAGGCCACTATGTCCTTAGAGAAATCCATGAAGGGACTTGCGTTAATCATCCTGGGGCTAGAGCTCTCACCCAGAAAGTCATTCGCCAGGGATATTATTGGCCCACTATCCTATCTGAGTCCAGGAGACTTGTCTCCCAATGCAAGAAATGCCAATTCTTCTTGAGCATCCAGTGAGTAGCAGGCACTGAGCTCACCTCCATTTTGAGCCCAGTTCCATTTGCTCAATGGAGACTAGATTTATTGGGACCCCTCCTCATAGCCTCTAGACAGTGGAAATTCCCGATCATTGCCATCGACTACTTCACCAAATGGATCGAGGCCGAGCCTTTGGCCAAAATTGGTGAGAGCAACATCACTAGTTTTGTGTGGAGCCTAGCTCGGGTCTAGAGTTAGACTAGGGAGAGCGGTACTCGTCTCGAGAGCCAGAGTTGGCTGAGCAGCAGCATGGGCGACTTCATCTTGGTCATCCCCCAATTCCTCATCTCCTTCATCTTGGTCATCCATATCTAGTACTATTCGGCCTCCCTTCGTCTCTATCTCTTTGAGCACGTCGAGACAATTGGCGACATGGGAGGGGTAATAGAGTCGATCTAGGGCAGGTCTGGATTTAGGAGGAAGCAGCTCTAGTAGATAGCGAGTCGACCCTCCAGAGCTTGGACTCTAAGAAAGCGAGTCGACCTTGCCTAGAGGGCTGTTGCGGTATTTCTCCACGATCTTCACTTTGTAGGTCTCGGACTCTAAGAAAGCGAGTTGGCCCTCCAGAGCTTGGATGGTCACCAGAGATGACAAATGGGAGGACCGCTCCTCCTCAAGATTGATCTTGGAATTCTGGGTAGCCATGTGGTCTGACCGGGCACGCTTCTGAGCATGAAGCCTCTCGCGCTTCTCATTCTCGACCTCTTTGGCTAGATACTTGATTTGGCCATCCCGCTCGAGGATCTAATACTGGAAGTGGCTGATCTCCGTATTGAGCTTAGAAATCATGGTTGACTATTTGCTGCGATGACCCTGAAGCCCCTTAATCATCTCCTCTCATGTCTCCAACTCCTAATGCCACCTGCCCTCACTCTGAGTCCAAGCCAACTGCTCAGCCTCCAAAACCGCGACTCTCTTCTAGGATGCTTCCCTAACTGTCCTCCCAGCCTCCAATGCCTTGTTAAAATTGCTGGGGAGGCTCTGTGCAAGCTCGAGCTGTGAAAATAGCTCTTACTCGACCAAAGCCCCCTGCAACAAATAACTCTTGAGAGCTTGGTGGAGGCCGACGCTAGGCATCTCTGTGAGGAAGTCGTCATCCCTAGGAAGGAAAAACTATTACAGTGGCCAAGTTTGGACCGTCCGAGACTCAAAGACTGAGCTTCTCTTGTCAAGAGGCTTCCTGGGGATAAACTTGTTATCCTCGAATAGCTCCTCGTTGTTTGGGAGGACCTCCCCCAAGGTGCCCATCAGCATGGACCAGGCCTTTTCCCAAACATTGTGGTCGAGCTGGTCGTTGCCATAGCGGAAGGGCCACTTGTAACCACCCTCAGGGACTAGGGCTATCTCGTCCTTCATCAAAGCATCAGCCACCCAAAGTGGGGGCTGCCTCCTCTTCGGCTGTCCCTAATGCTTCGGCAGGCTCCTTACCCGCCTATGGGTAGGCTCAGGCAGAGGGATCGAAGTGGTCCCCCCATTCGGACTTTAGCGTAGATGTGCTCCACCACCTCTTTTGCCCCCTCCAGTTGACCAGGAGAAAACTCATCTAGCTGAGCAAGAGAAGACTCATCTAGAATGATAACCTCCGCTAGCTCTGGAGGGGGGACGTCTGGGCGCAAACCCTCCATAGGACTTATGGCAGAAACGCCTACCTCCGCCGCTCCCGCCAAGTCAACTTAGGCTAACTCAATGCTCCCATGGGCCTCTCGACCTCTGCCCAACCTCCTCCTCTTCTTCTCTGACCTCTCAGCCTGATAAGTGGCACTTGGCCCCGCTAGCCTAGCCGCAATTTTGAGGGTCTTCACCGCCACCATCTTTAGTTCCTCAGGAGCAAGCTCCTTTTCAGCCACTTCTGGGGCCTTGTAGTTGAACCCAGCTTCATCGAAGCTCAGTCTATCCCCTCCACATCCTTTAGCAGAGGAGCTAAGACTGTTGCTCAGATGGTGTCAGCCTCAGTCGATGGGTCTCTAGAGATATTGACCACCCGAAGAGCGGTCGACTCGAAAAGATTGTTAGTCTCTCAAGACCCAGCATATGCCCGAATCTTCTCGAGCTTCTGCCCCTCCTCGGTCGAAAGTAGGTACGGCTTCAACACATCTTTCTTGATCTCTAGCTAAGTGGGGTAGGCTAGAATAGGGTTGGCTCTAAAGACCCACATGAACTTCTCCTTCCAATCTTTGTTAGAATCTGGAGTGTTCGACAAGAGCTTGGAGCTGCCTATGTTTTAGAAGAATTAATGCCCCTCTTTCCTCGTTGTCTTGACACTAACAAAGTGGCCGAACAAGAGCAGGCTTGGGTTGATGACAACCCGATAGCAGATTACCATAAACTCCACCAAAGTGGCGATGGAGTTTGGCATGATCTGCGAAGGGGACACCCCCAGAGCCTCGCACACATGGTAGATGAATAGGTGAAGCGGCAAGCGAAGCCCGTACTCCAAGTGTTTCAAGTAGATCAGTGACCTATCACCGCCATGGTGATACACTAAATCGGCCCTATTAGGCATCGTTAGTGCGAACACTTTGGGAGATCAAAGCACTCGTAGTATGCCTCGAGCTTCGATGTGTAGGTCTTCAAGTAGAATAGCCGGAGAAGATCGATCCTCATCTCGTTACAACCAGTAGTGGGAGCGTTGGAAGCCATTAGGGATTGTCGAAATAGAGAGCAAAATCGCTCGAAATAGAGGACAGATTTGGGAAGATAGGGTAAAAGTTTGTAAAACAAATCTCATCAGCAACGAAGAGGTATATATAGGCTCTAACGGTGAATCGTGTCTTGATCGGAACGGCCGACTCGATCCCAAATGGACAGATGAGATTGACCTCAAAAATGAACAAGCCTTCTAAAAAATGAAGAGCCACCTATCATTCGGTGCGTCGCTCTACTCAGGAATCGAAGCGACAGTGACACATGGCATGCAGTGATGTCAGAAGGCAACGTCAACAGCAACCCAATGCCTTTCCCATAAATGCCTCTCGAAATCCGCTAACCGACAAAATGTTCAACTTTAACTGGGGCTCAACCCATCAGATTAGGACAATCAACCCAATAGATCGACTACTCATGTGGTCGACCAGAAACGTGGTGCTAGTCAGCCCTCTATAAGGCTGACACGAACAACAAGGAGACCTACCTATTTTCGTTAAGTTGAATCAAGTTAGTTCAACCCATCCAGTCCAACATGTTTTCCAACTATGAAGTCCACAATCTTTGCTGAGCCGACTCTGAAATCGAGTCGTCCCAATCCATAAACTCGAAAGAGTATAATTCAGCGCAGAGAATACAAAAGATAGTTTGAATTGGCAAAAAAGTGTCTTTTATTTATATCTTTCAAATAGTTACATATCTACAATGTCCAACAAAAAGTAAAACTAAAGCCCTAAGGGGGTACATTGGGAGACCGAGACGAGCCCGCATCCGGACCAGGCGATGGCTCCGGAAGAACTTTAGTAGGAGATGGCAGGGAGTTGACTAGACCTCCCGCTAAACCCCTTTACCCTTCTTATCGGGTGTGATCACCCAACTATCTTGGGCCGAGCCCTCGCCAGCTGGCTTGAACTAGTCCTCACTCTCTTCTCCAGCCTCCTCGATAGAGCCCCCATTAGTCTCATCATCCGACTCCTCCTCTGCAATGCCACTTCCACCCAGTTTGAGTCCCTCACCCTATTATTCTATCTCCGAGAGCATGTCCAGGCAGCTAGCAACTCTTGAAGGATAGAGAAAATGGTTGGGTGCATTCTTCAGCTCGGCAGGAAGCTGTGCCTCGAGATAGTCATATCTCACCTTGCAAGCTAGCACCACCTCCACCTTTCTGAAGACGTTGTGGTGATAGTCCTCAACGACTTCGAATCGATGAGCCTCAGAATCCAACTGAGCAATGCTGCTTTCGGTAGCATGGTTGCCCTTTCTTCATCCTTAACAGTAGGAGGAGTAGAGGAAATGCTGATAACCCGCAAGACCGAGTTTTCAAGCAGAGCTTCCATCTTGTGGGAGCTAGAGTACGCCTTGATCCTCTCTAGCCCTTGCCTCTCAATACTCGACAGAGGCCCCACCTTCAGCCCCTCCTTGGCGACCTCAGGCCAGAGAGAATAGCCCAAGTTGGAGTGGTCCCCTGAGACCAACACGAACCTCTCCTTCCAATCCTTGTTAAATTCAGGAGGGTTAGTGATAATTTTGAAGCCCCCCAACACTTGGAGGTGATAGTGGGCCTCGCGCTAGTGCACCTTGATGCTCACAAGATGGTCGAGCAGATTGAGGGTCGGTTTAACTTCCAACCAGTGGCAGATAACCAAGAATCCCACCAGCGTGGTGATGAAATTTGGTTTCATCTGCAACAACGACACCCCCAAAACCTCGAAGGCGCGACGGAGGAAAGGATGCAGCGACAGTCTGAGCCCATACTCTAGGTGCTTCACATACACCGGAGTCTGACCCGCGTCATGATCGTAAATTGCCTGTGACTTCGTCAGCGTCGACAGAACAAAAGCTAGAGGGATATCGCACTTCTCGTACAACACACTCATCTATGGTGCTGTCACTTTGGAGTGGAACTTCTCCAACTGGCCTTGTCACACCTTTAGAGTAGAAGCCACCATCGGAATAGTTTCAGAGATCGTCGAAAAGAAGATGATTAGAGGTTCTCCGGCAATTCAGGTGCAAAGATCTTCGAAAGCAATAGCCATCCCCCTTTTGCTGTAGTAACCCTACTTATAGGTAACTAAGGGGGTAGCTGTCAAGGTCACAATGGTCAAATCAATTTCAAATCAACGGCCGAGATCAATTCTAGAAACTGAAGTGGCCACGTCAAAAATCGAGGTGCCCCTGCCTTAACTAGCCCGCAATAAGGCACGAAAGGCGAAGCGACAGCAGCCAAGGACTGTACTTTGACATCAGCCATGTTGCATCAAAAGTGACTTTTCAGTTACCCTTAATTAATGCACTTCACGACAAACAGCGATCCTATTTCACTCAGACCTAGCCCAAGCTGAGTCCAAGTAAAAGGGGCTAACTGTTAAGACCCTTAAAAAACCACAAAGTGTTAATCCTCTTAAGGAGACCAACGCGTCCTGCTCTTCTTCTAAGCAAACGAGAGCTCGATCCTTAAAAAACCACTAAGTGTTAATCCTCTTAAGAAGACCGATGCATCCCACTCCTCTTCTAAACGAACTAGTCCAGAGCCTAGGCGGCAAGCTACTTTCATAGCTGACTCACATCGCCGAGTCAAAATGTTCTTCACCACCAACTCGGCAACCATCACTCACCTACTCTCACGGATGACTAGGTCAGCCAACCACTCTCGCGGCTGACTCGACTGGCAGACAACTCACATAACCTAGTGAAAAGGTGGTGATTATCGATCCTCACCCAGACAGGTCAAAGATGTGATAGTTACCTTGAACCTCTCGCTAGCCGACTGACCTAATATTAAGTGCACGGTCAGAAATCATCATTACCCTAGCCCCCATAGCCTTTATGACTCATCGAACCTCGTCAGCACTATGCACATTCCGTCCCCTCACATTTAACGCCTGGGCGACTCACCCCCCTCTGCAGCCAACACCTGTAAAGCAAATAACGACTCAGCTGCCTAGTTGAACTTGGCTAAAATTACTGATTTGCCCCTACAAATCTGCTATAAAATAAGGATGTTGTCTGCTACTTAGGGTAAGCAATTTCTCTACCTTAAAACTCTTAAACTGTTAAATTTACTTCTCTACTCAAGCTAAAAAGACTAACTTGATCGTCGGAGGAACCATCGGAGAACCCAACTCTGCCCTCTTACGATTTATTCATGTGCAGGGATGAACAGTTTGTCTCAAAACCAGTCGTCTGTAGGAGTTTTGAGGACCTTAACACTCTCTTAATCCACAAAC
>JBAKGM010019746.1:0-10028 GCA_037177215.1 Asparagus racemosus | reverse complement strand
CGTGGGATCGATAACTTTTTATACTATAACTTGTTAGTTGTATACTTGCAACTCCGGAGGTAACGCTCGTTATTTTTGCACAACAGTAATTAACAGAAAAAAATAAATTTCTGGAAGCATGCAATCCACAGCCTTTTTTTCTTTTTACAAAAAAAGTGATGCTGATATGTATCTATATGTATCTAAAGAGTAGATATTTAGGGATTACTCTACTCTCCTTGAGATTGGTGATACGACTTGGTCAAGAAGAGATTAGCCTACCCAAATATTATTTCTCCTCTGATGGATACTAGCATCACTTTGAACTTTTTTGTAAAATATACATGTCGAGCATTCTGACACTTACAAAATTTTTGGCGACCACAGTGGGAGCATGCTTTTCCTCTCATCTTTTAGAATGCAAATATTTAGATGACATCTTGTGCAGAAAGCACTTAAAAGATTTTATGTGCACAAAGCACTAAAACATTGTCTCCGCATTTATTGTTCGCAAGTGAAATGGCAAATCATGTGAACAACTCAAATGTTAATGGCATGCTCAAAAATTCGTGTCTGTGCAAATTGGTGCATTGTGGGTGCTGGTTCCCGTGGAGATTGCTACAGCGGAGAACACTCCTCAATCAACACCACCCCCTGTCCCACAACCTGAATGTCCTGTTCACCCAATACATGTCGAAGGGGATGATGATGGCTTTAGTCCTGTGGTGACCAAGGCTATGAAGAAAAGGATGAGGAAATCACCCTTAGTCCCAGTTCTTATTGCTAATGCTCAGAAGCTTAATGCAAACATGAGGAGTGCCCCTGGTATTGGCATCCGTGAGTCTCCTAAAGATACCCTTAACAAAAAGGAGAAACCACCCACTTTTCATGTTTGAAAGGGTAAGGGAGTGATGGAAGAAAGCATAGGTTCCTCTTCGGTTGAAATGAGGCACTATGTTGCTCAAAGGTGTTTCCCTCACGTTGGATGCTCTCAAGACATGGAGGGGTTTGGACCAAATTTTTACAATAGGGAGTTCCCTCCTCTTCAACTATCCAACCCTTAACAATCGAAAGGCCCTATCGAGAAGGAAATTTTTTCAAGAACCCAAGTAGGGTAGTGCCTGCCTTAGTGCAACAAGTCCAAGTTAATAACCCCTCTAGGGAGACATCAGAGCAATGTTCTACATGTCCCTCTTCTATTCTCCTAGGGAGGCCTAGAGTGAGGGCTCGCCAAAATGATGCTCCACGTTCTTGGCACTATCAATTATATTCGGGTAAACTTGCAATTTATGAATCTAAATATGATTCAACCCTTTCCTCTCGGAGCTGTGTGTTTGACTCAAATAAAGATCACTGGGAAGGAAGACAGTCTCCTCAGTATCATTCTTTAGAACCAACTCATAATGAGACTAGAGGATGATATTTCTTTGGACATCATATGCAGCGTGTCATGCCTCAAAGAAATGAAAGGCAAGACACTCCTCTTTATCAACATTATGAAGACACCTACCACCAACATTGGTATTTATCAACAACCAACTCATCACTATGAACCAGCATTGACCCCAAGAGGACGTCGTTTAGTGACACGACGATTGACGGCTAGGGAATATCGACTGCTCTTACAAGATAGGGCAAGCCATGATCTCTCTCCTGAAGATAGGAGGTGGGTTTATTGGTTACATGAGCACTTATGCGAAATCACTATAGTGCCTAATTTAAATAATCCTCCTCCCAGTCATGTCATGAATGTCATGCCTATTGTTGATGTCAGAGATCATACAGTCAATAATCACTGTTGGATTAGTATTCAAATGAGTAGAGTCCGCTCTCTCTTCTAATGCCCGGTAGTTTAGTTGAAGAAGAAGCTCTCCTGCACCAGAAAAGACCTGTGAAAGGGCAGAGTTGGGATCTCCAGTGATCCATCTGACGATTAAGTTAGCATGTGTCTTTTACAAAAGAAGAGATGAAGAAATATTTTTAGAGAAAAAGTCCTCTGTGTTAGATTACTTACCTTTTTTATTATTCAGTTTCCTATTTATATGGAGAGTCGAAGGGTATTTATGTCACTTTGGCTGATACTAAGCTGAGGAATGAGTCAGCCCTACTTCCACGTGTCAATCTAATGATTGGACAGAGGTATGCGTAGGCTGCTGTGACAGACAGTCCTCACAGGTGTTGGTTGCAAATTGGCTCAGGAGTTAGTGCTGTTTATGGTCCTGAACATTTCTTACCACTGATTCATGATTATAAGAGGAAAAAAAAAATCCTTCTATCAGATAAATGAGCATCTTAATCCTTTGATTAGGAGTCACCCAAACTTACTCTACCAAGTCAAGAAGACGGCTCATTTCCTTTGCCTAAGCCATACTGATCAACAGTTTTATAGACGACTCGAAAGGCGCTGTATGTCGATCCTTCAGTCGGCTGCCTTCGTAAAACGGCTCGAATACTGATACTAGTCTATCCTTTGGTCTACTATCTTTATGGATGACACGAATGGCGGTGTCAGTCGATCCCTTAGATGCTCAACATCCTTCCCCACTTGATTAGCTTGAGCCCTCATCCCAAATGACGGTTGCATTGAGTTTGGTCTCGACAATACGTCAATATCGCATTAACTGTATGATCAGTGCCTTAATTTCCCCATCTCTCACGATAATTAAGACACCTCATAACCATTTCGACTGCAGTCATCACCGATCCCATCCCATTAATGATAAGGAAATAACACTAACTCCTGAGCCAATTTGCAACCAACACCTGTTAGGGTTGTCTGTCGCAGCCGCTTACGCATACCTCTGTCTAATCATTAGATTGGCACATGGAAGTAGGGCTGACTCATTCCTCAGCTTATTATTAGCCAAAGTGACGTAAATGCCCTCTGACTCTCCATATAAATAGGGAACTGTATAATAAAAAAGGTAAGTAATCTAACACAGAGGAGTTTTTCTCCAAAAATATTTCTTCATCTCTTCTTTTGCAAAAGACACATACTAACTTAATCATCGGAGGAATCACCGGAGATCCCAACTCCGCCCTTTCACAGGTCTTTACTGGTACGGGAGAGCTTCTTTTCAACTAAACAACCGGGCATTAGAACAGAGAGCG
This sequence comes from Asparagus racemosus, assembly GCA_037177215.1. NCBI lineage: Eukaryota > Viridiplantae > Streptophyta > Magnoliopsida > Asparagales > Asparagaceae > Asparagus > Asparagus racemosus. The sequence goes on along the minus strand of JBAKGM010019746.1, from coordinate 6,938 downwards.
GACTGCACTCATTCGAATACTAATCCAACAGTGATTATTGACTGTGTGATCTCTGACATCAACACCTATTAGTGTGACAAATAATGAAAATATGTACTTTAAGAGGAGGCGTACTGTTGTATCGAATCATTGACCTGTGACAAGAAGTCAGTCTAGGTCCCGGTTTGTATCTCTTGAAGTTGAAATTAATAATAATGAATAATACGCTTCTTTTTATTCTTATTCTCACTCTAATGATACCACTGGTAGTGTAGAAAAAGCATATGAACCTAATCTATTAGGCGCAGAATAAGTTTTAACAACTGATGAAATGTCACTTGATGATAAATTAGTACAACTTCAAAGAGATCTCTAATAGAAAGAAGAAGAAATTGCTTAACTTAGGGCACAAACCTTTGTAAATTTTTCTGCTCAAAATAATGCTTCAGATGTTCAGCATCACTAAACTGCAGTTTCACTTGATATAGTGCAAAGACTCATGACTGAAGGGGTCAGGGCACAGTTAATGCAAAATCAGTATGCAATGAGACCAAGCTATACAAAGCCTTATCCTACTGAGATTGACATGATTCCCTTCCCTGCAAATTACTGACAACCTCAATTCGCTAAATTCAATGGGAATGGTTCAGCACATGAGCACATCGCTTATTTTCTAGCAGCATGTCAAGATACTACTCGTAATGGGGCTCTCCTATTAAGACAATTTATTCGAACACTTTTAGGTCCTGCCTTCACTTGGTATAGCAAGCTTCTACCTGGATCAATAAGAGATTGGGAGCAGATGCAAGAAGCCTTCTTACAACGCTTCTATAATACTCAAAGGACTATGGGCATCACCAAATTAACTTGGACTGAACATGCCCATAATGAGAGGGAATCTAATTTTATTAACAGATGGAGAAACTTGAGTCTCCATTGTCCTTAGCCCAGCATAGAACTAGAGGCTGTAAGGATGTGCATGAACAATCTTTGTCCAAAAATGGCTGTTCATCTTCAAGGGGTACAACCTATGACTTTGAAGACTTGGCACTAAATTAACTGATATATAAAATGATCTCAATCAGTTGAATCATCGTTCAGACAGAGGGAACCATAAATTCTTTAAACATGGGGTCTAGGCATTGAAAATCACTTATCCGTACCCAAACGAGACTCGAACGGTGGATGAACAATCGACAACCCATTCAACGACGCGACCTAGAACCGTTGATGACGTAACTGCGCCACAAAACGCATAAAGCAAGTTGAGAACGCATGAAGTGAGTCAGCAAGGCATACAGGTCAACAAAGCAACGTATCATGGAATAAACCCAACGACGAAGCTTCAGATTAGCGAGATTCGACAAGGCGAGTCGACTGGACTAGAACGTCGACAAGACGGAATCAACCGAACTTAACCCATCGACAGGATTGAACCGATCGGGTTTCAAGTCAGCGAGAAGATCAATCGGACACGGACTTCAGCACGACGGCGATGGGATCGGGATAAAACAACACTAGAAAACTCCGGAAGAAGGCCAAACTGTGCCTCGGCCAAGGCCGGGACACCAGGTGTCTTTTTCGGCCAAACCCCCCCTCATCTCATTCTCCTATAAATAGGCCAGGGGGGTTAAGTTTCAAAGGTTAGAAAAGTTGAGAATTTCTGGGAGCTTCAGGCGAGATCTACGAGAGCTTTTTCACAGATCCGAGTGTCTGCAAGATCAAAAGGTCAGATCTAGATCCCGTGCAAGTGAACGACTCCTTCCACATCAGATCTACACGGCAAGGAAGAGAATCAAAACCAGATCTACGTCGATCTAGGTCAGATTTACGATTCTACCCTCTAGATTAAGCTTCGTCTTATTCTCAGGGTCTAGTGCATGACTTTGCTTTGTCGATTTCACCCATTCCGTGGATCATCTCCTTCGTGAGTTGATCCCCGTCAGTATTTTATTTCCTTCGTGAAATAAATATCTCAGATCCGTAGATCTAGCATCTAGATCGGATTACGTGGCGGTCCACGGATGCAAAAAGTCCCCGGCATAGGCAAAGACACCCATGCAAGCGAGGATCAGATAAATGGATCCCGCGTTTGTTCATTAAGGGTCAAAAGTTATAATCGTTTTGATTTTTCATTGTAAGCCTTATAAAAAGGTAATTTTTATTTGAATTTTTGTTGTTGGCGACTAAAGCTTGTAACGAGTTCAAAGCAATGGAAATAAAAACAACTTTCCCCACGAACATGGGGTAGACAAAGGGAAGAAAGATCGCACTCGTGATAAGGGTAAGCATGTGATAGAGATATCTGTGGCATCACAATATATAAAAATACGACCAAATGAGGCCAATGTCCAGTCAAAGAATTCAAAGTTTAATGGTGTTGGGAAGCCAAGAAGTCTAAAAGATAGACTTGAAAGGAGTACTCCTTTCCTAAAGAATTGGTTGATCATTTCTTCAAGGGATTGACCGAGATGAAGCTTGAACAATTACTTGAACCTTGCCAGGTAAATGAAAATGCTAAGAGGCACAATGACAGACGATATTACAAGCATCATCGCATGCTAGGGCACACTTTGGAAGAGTGTTTTGTCTTTAAAGATAAAGTTCAAGAAATGATTGATGATGGAACAATTGATCCTGCATTACTTAAAAATTTTAAGAAAGGAAGACAATCTATCAATATGGTGTCTATTAGTCAAGTAGAGGAAGAAGCTTTGCCTGAGTGCATAGACTCTTTAACATTATCACTCTATGCGGTTCCTTATACACCACCATCATATCGCCCTATGGAGGATTCATCATCACCAGTGACTCCCTCAAGAGTGTCACATCATGTAATCCATATGAAAGAATTGATGTCCCCTTCAACTCCACCAATTGTAATGAAGAGGAAAAGTAGAACTCCAACGCTATTTCCTTTCCTCACATGTTCAACAAAACAATCTCCACCATCCCAGTTAAAGAAGTGTCTGTTTACTGAGGATACAAAATCTAGTAGAGCAATGTCGGTTTTAATACCAAGGCAAGAGTCAATCTTACCAGAAATCCCACTGCGTACAACAGATGATGAAGATTCAATGTTAGAACCTGTACAACTCTACACCAATAAAGGCTAACCTTATGTCAGCAAGAAATAAAAAAAGGACAGCCTTTCAAAGAAAGGGTCAAAGTTGCAAGGAACAACCCTATATTAATGGGGGCATCTCGACCTCCTCATCCCAAAAAGAAAAGAACTCCTAAATACAAAATACTTAGTAATGCGATGCCAAAGGAGAAAATTGAAGGATTTATTGCAAGAGTTTCTCGTGAAATTTACATTAACAAGCCTCGAGTGGTGGATAATAATACCCCTTGGGCAGATGATTTGTATTGCAATACTGTTAGAGTTGTGAAAGGAGATGACGGACCGTTATGCTTCCCAGAAGAAACTTCTGAGGTTAATATTACCACTCGCTCTGGAATTCAGACAAAAGAGATCCGTCCTCCTCCTATTGAGTACATAACACCTCACAAGGAAAAAGCTCAACCCCATGATAATGTAACTCCAAATGTGGTAGGTCCTTCTGCGATTATCAAATACAATGTACTTGCACATCTAAAGAAAATACCATCCCTTCTTAGTGTGTATGTTGTTTTGTATTTGTCTTCTGACTTGCAAAAAGCATTTGTTACTGTAATGCAATTTCCTAATGACTATAGGGTAGAAGTAGCTAACATGGATATAAATCCACTAGAAGTCTTAAATATTGAATTCACTGATAAAGACCTTCTGTTGGGCTCAAAGTTGTATAATCGGTCTTTGTTAATCATATGTGATTTAGAAGATACGCCAATTAATTGAATCATGTTGGATTGTGGGTCTGCTGTAAATTTAATCCTTTTGAGAACACTAACAAGGCTGTGGTATACTATAAGAAATCTTATAAGAAGCAACATCGTCATTTAGGGATTTAATCAAATAGGGCAACAAGCTCTGGGGACTATGCATTTGACCTTAAGACTTCAAGGATGGATTTCTACTCCTTTCTTTCATGTGTTTGATGCATTCACATCTTACAATGTATTATTAGGACGTCCTTAGTTGCATGAATACGATGTGATATCTTCCTCCTTGCATTAATAATTCAAGTATAAAACACTTGAGGGTGAAGTTAGAAAAGTATTTACAGATACACAACCCTTTACGATTGCGGAAGCCTTCTATGCTGATGCAAAATTTTACTTCAAAGGCGTTGTTGCTAAGGAGATCAAAGGAATAGATATTAGAGCTAATAAAGTTAGCCCTCAAAAAGAAATTACTCATAATGGAGGAAATCTAAAGAATGTTATCTATCGCTACATACCTCGAGAACAAAGGAAAGATGGAGACCCTGTCTTTCAAATAGTTGAGGATGAAGTCTTGAATTCTAACCAAGGTAAAGAGTTTAATGGTCAAAAGGAAAAAAATGAAAAGCCTACAATCTGTAGTATTTGTACTAGCATCTTCTATAAATGATGAGGAATCAACATCCTGCCTTCCTATTTTATTTTATGATTAGAAAACCCTTAATATGATGAAAAAATGGGTTATGAGATAAAATTAACTTCAGATTTGATTAATGGAGGAGGTTCCCTTGCACCTTTTGACGAAATGCTCAGTCAAGAACAGAGAGATGCTCTTTACCATGACAAAAGACTATCATCTACAAAGAAAGGTTTGGGATATGAAGTCTACATGACATCATGTCAAGAACCTATAGATTTGCAACCAGCCCCATCTCAATTGGAAGAAGGAGGACAAGCTACAACAGATGAATTAGAGGAAATTAGTCTTGGCACTAGTGATGACCCTCATCCCATATTCATTAGTGCTCATATGTGCAAAGAAGAAAAGGATGAATACAAACACTTCTTATCTAAGAATAAAGATGTCTTTGCTTGGAGTTAAAAGGAGATGCTTGGGCTTGATCCAAATATAGCTGTACATCGCTTAGCCATTTCAAGTGATATTACACCTATTAAATAACAATAGCATCGCTTTCATCTAGAAATATTACCTCAAATAATAGTTGAGATTGATAAACTCCTTACTGCTGACTTTATCATAGAAATCAAATATCCTGGTATGGTTGGCTAACATAGTTCCTGTTAAAAATAAAAATGGACAAACCCGTGTTTGTATCGATTTCATGATTTAAATAAGGCTTGTCCACAAGATGATTTTCCTCTCCTCATCTTAGAATTATTAATAGACTATACTATAGACCATGAAGTGTTATCGTTCATGGATGGGTATTAAGGGTACAATCAAATTCATATGGCATTGGAAGATTAAGAATTAACTGCTTTTAGGACACTGAAAGGCATCTTCTGTTACAAAGTAATGCCTTTTGGACTAAAAAATGCCAGTGCAACATACGAACATGCTATGGCAGAGATCTTTACTGATCTCTTCTATGATAAAGTAGAGTGCTATGTTGATGACATTATAGTAAAGACGAAGCATAGAAATGAACATTTATAAGATCTTTCCTTGGTTTTTGAGTGCTTAAGGAAACATCAATTAAAGATGAATCCAACAAAGTGTGCGTTCGGTGTTTCATTAGGAAAATTTTTGGAGTTTGTTGTTCGTAAGGATGGAATTGAAATTGATCCAGTAAAGACAAAGGCTATCATTGAGATGGCACAACCTCGAAACTTACATGAGTTGAAAAGTCTTCAAGAACGACTTGCATATATTCGGTGTTTCATTGCTAAATTGGCCGGCAGGTGCTAACCATTTACATGACTAATGAAGAAAGGAGTTTCTTTTGAATGGGATGAAGCATGTCAAAATGTTTTTGAAAGCGTAAAAAAAACTTAACATGCCCACCTGTTTGGAATCCTGAATCTTCCAAGGTGGCCATGGCGACCCGGCTTCCTGAATCTTCCACTTCCAGCCTCTTTGTTTGGAATCTCTTGAAATATGACCGAAGGTCCTCGCCCGGCTCCTGCTTGGTTTGAATGAGCACATGAGGGGGGAGCTTCGGCTTAGAGTCGGCCAAGAAATGATGAATGAACTTCCGGCTGAGCTCTTCAAAGCTGCCGATGGACTTCTTTTCCAAGGTGTTCCACCGCAACTTAGCGCTCCCAGTTAGTGTGACCAGGAAGCAGCAACAAATGGTCGCCTCCGGGGCTTGCAGCATGCTCATGATGTCAAAATAATTTTGTACATGCTCCGCTGGGTCCCCTTCGCCTTTGAACTTCTCGACTGTAGGCATCTTAAATTTTTCTACCGGTGCACTCATGATGGCGTCAGTAAAGGGGGTATTCCCCATGATGGCGTCAGCGACAGGCTTGTAGGCCTGGGTGTAGTCGCTCGCCCTCTCATGGGCTGAGGGAACGGCTCTGACGCGCTCCAGACTGAAGAGCCTTGACGTCCTAGTAGTGGAGGCGGCTAGGCGACGGCTGGGAGTAGGGCTATCAGCCGAGGCCCCGTGGAAATGGAGACGGTGGGCAGAGGGTCCGCGGGGAGTGGGCTACGCCTGCGGCGGAGACGTACGCTTCCGGCGGTCCCTCAAGGGTCTTGAGATGTGGGGGGTTTCCGGTGGGAGCACACGTTGCTCAGGAGGACGACTGGCTTCTACTGCTGCGGGCGGATGGCTGGTGGAGAGCTGAGGAGCAGCTGAGGCTGCCTGCGGTGCCGCTGGAGCTGGGAAGCGGCTGAAGAGCTCGTTGGCGAAGGTCTTGAGCTGGGCTTGAGTAACATAGCCCGAAGGTAGGTTCCCCATTCTGTTAAGATCGTTACTGCCCGACATGGTTGCAAGAAGGAAGAAAGAGGCCCCACGGTGGGCGCCAAACTGTTGATGCTCAAACTTACGCTCAGATCAAACAGTCACTAATCGCGGGTGGATCAGAGTTTAGTGATGTGGGGCTCATTTCTCCTCCTAATACGATGCCCGGCAGCTGCTCTTAACACCGAGGAACACCTGTGGAAGGGT
>JBAKGM010019745.1:0-10030 GCA_037177215.1 Asparagus racemosus | reverse complement strand
TATATTTTGCTTAAATTTTATAAAACACTATTCACCCCCCCTCTAGTGTTTAGTGTGATCAGATTAGCGATCCTACATATTGATGATAATATTTTCGGAGCTACTAATAAGGATCTTTGCTATAAGTTTGAAAACTTGATATAGAATGAGTTTGAAATGAGCAAGATAGGAGAGCTGATTTGTAGGATTCTAAGTGAAGCATATGAAAGATGGCGTGTTTACGTCGCTGGAGAAATACGTAAAAGAGCTTCTGAAATGCTTCAGCATGAAATGCTTCAAAAATGCTTCTAAAACATTCTGCTGTGTCTTGGTCAAGTAGAAAACAGAACTGTGTAGCCTTATCAACTACTAAGGCTGATTACATTACATTGGGTAGTTGTTGTGGCCAAGCCCTTTGGATGTCTTTGACACTACAGAAAGCTGGCATTACCTTGAGAAATGTCCTCTTTGGTGTGATAACAAGAGTGCTATTGACTTGAATAATAACCCAGTATACCATTCATAGACAAAACACATAGATGTTAGGCATCACTTTGTAAGGAACTATATTGCTAAGGGAATATCCCGAATGAGTTTGTCCTTATTGATTAGTAGCTTGTAAATATTTTTACCAAACCTTTACATGAAGATCATTTCACCATATTGAGAAAAGACTTAGGTATACTCTCTTTTGATATCTAGTATGCTGCATCCTTCTTGTATATACATATCTTGTTTAGATCTTTTTATTGATTTTCTTTTTATTTTCTTTTTATTTTCTATTTTCCTCTTCATTTTATCTTTTTCTTGTTTTTCTTTCTTATATGAAAACAAAATAAAAAATTTCCCCAACTATATAGATTAAAGGGATATCCATATAGGCATGAGAATGGTATCTCTATATCTAACTCTTTTCATGTTTTGAATGAGGAAACCTACAATGAAAATCAAGGTGTTTTCGTTGATAGGAATGCTCCTTTGCATGATGAGGCAGATGGGGGGAGGGGAAATATATCTTTCTTTGTGAACATTACGTTTTGGAATATTTGGGGGCCCCTGTTAAGCAAAAATTTATTAAGCATTTTATTTATGCTTCCAATTTAAAGATTCTTGTTCTTCTGGAAACAAGAGTGGAAGATCTAACTCCTCTGCTATCATTAATAAATGATTCCCTCTTTGGAACTTTACTACTAATTATTCACATGCATATAACGGTAGAATTTGAATTATTTGGGACCCTTCCTTCTTGCATATCAATGTTCTATGCTCTAGTGATCAATTCATTCACCGTCAAGTCTTTGCTAGAAATGATTCTCTTAATTGCTTCCTTATGGCCATACATGCCTCCGGCTCAAGGGAGCACTTGTGGACTAACATTATTAATCTTCATCAAAGTGTATTTGGACCAGGGCTTCTTTGTGGTGACAACAATAATGTCCTTGCTCAAAATGAGAAACTCAATGGTTGTCCCGTTTCTGATCAGGAAGTTAATGGCTTGAAAATTGTATTTACTTTGGTTGAATTAGTTCATCTAAAATCTTTTGGCTGTTGGTTTACTTGGACAAACAAGCAAGATGGTATGGATAGGATTTGGTCTATAATTGATAAAGCTTTTGTTAATCAATCCTAGTTAGATTCTTATCCTGCTACTCATGTGGACTTCCTCACTCCAAGTGTTTCTGATCATCACCTGGTCTTGTTTCTATTCAGCATAAATGTGTGGTTACTACTAAAAAGCCTTTTAGGTTTTACAAAATGTGGATTGTTCATGGCAAGTTCTTTCCTACTATTAGGGAGGTTTGGAATACTCAGCTTCATGGTTCTAGAATGTACATTCTTACTCAGAAGTTGAAATTGGTGAAAAAGGCTCTTGTTAGATAAAAGTTATTTCGCTAATCTTCCTACTCAAGTGCAGAAGTGTAAGAAGCTCTTAGAGGAAATTCAACAAAAGCTTCAATAGGATCCTCTCGATCATTCTCTGTGTGCTAAGGAAGAAGTGCTTATATCTTCTTATAGCAAGCAACTGGCTGCTGAAACTCTTTTCTATTAACAAAAAAGTAGAATTGATTGGCTGGTCCTTGGTGATCAAAATTCTGGATTTTTTTCATCAATCTATTAAGTTGAGGAAAGCTTCTAATTCTATTCTTGCTCTATATAACAATGATGGGAGGAAACTTGTCAATGCTGATGATATTTTAGAAGAGATTGTGAATTATCATAAGAATATTCTTGGCACTGCTTACCCTGTTTTATATCCTGATAACTCTGCTTAGAGGTTTGGCAATATTTTGGATGATGGAATGAAAACAAAGCTTCTTGCTTCTATTAGTGGAGAAGAAATTAACCATACTTTGTTCTCTATCCCTGACATGAAGGCACCTGGTCGTGATGACTTTTCCTGTAGTTTTTTTAAAGCAGCTTGGCATATTATTGGCGATGATTTTTCTGTTGCTATTTGGAATTCTTTGAAAATGGCCCTCTTTTTGGACAGGTAAATGCTACATCTGTTACCTTGTCCCTAACATAAGCAATCTTTCTTATGTTGATGCAATTTCACGTACAAAGTAACCTCAGAAATTTTAGCCAAGAGACTTAAAGATGTTATGCCTTTTATTTTTAATGATGGTCAAGTTGCTTTCATCAAAGGGAGGTACCTAAACAAATAATGTCCTCCTTGCTCATGGTTTGATGAAACACTACAGAGGAAAGAATATACCCCCTAGAATCATGTTGAAGGTGGATATTAGAAAAGATTTTGATATAGTCAATTGGAGATTTCTTTTCCATGTGCTTAAAGGTCATGATTTTCCTGATAATTTTATTAATTGGGTTATGACATGTGTTTGCACTACTAAATTCTCTATATCCTTTAATGGAGGTCTTCATGGTTCCTTTGAAGAGAGAAGGGGGTTGAGGCAAGGCGACCCTATCTCTCCGTGTCTTTTTGTTATTTGCATGGATTATTTTTCTAGATGCATGAAGAAACTTGTCTTACAAAAAGAATTGAAAGTTCTTCCTAAATGCCGTAAATTGGGGCTTTCGCACTTAATCTTTGCAGAGGATCTCCTAGTGTTTGCTAGAGGTGATCTCAATTCTACCAAGCTTCTCCACAGTGTCATTGATCATTTTGCACATATTTTTGATCTTTATGTTAATGCTTCAAAAATAGCATTTTCTTTGGAGGGGTAAAATAAGTTGCCAAATCTGATATACTAACTAAATTATACTTTGTTGAAGCATCTTATCCTACTATGTATCTTAGACTCCGTCCGTCTAGTACTAGACTGAGTAAATCTCTGTGTCAGCCCCTATTGGACAAAGTTCTCTCCAGAATTTAAAACTGGTCTATAAAATTATTATCTTATGTTGGGAGAATAGCCTTGATTAGATCTGTTATTTTTGGTGTACAAGTCTTTTAGTAAATGGATTTTTCTTACCTAAAGCAATTCTTCAAAGTGTTGACTCTTCTTGTAGATCATTTCTTTGGGGAGGAAGACTTGATAAACATGAAATTGCTTTGGTTGCATGGAGAGATACTTGTGAATCCAAATAAAATGGTGGCTTGGGATTTTTCCATGCTGAAGGTTGGACTGTAGCATCTATGATCAAATTGATTTGGGACATTCATTGTTAAAAAGATTCTCTTTGGATATGTTGGATTCACTCTGTTTACTTGAAGAGGCCTGATATTTGGCAAGCAAGACCTAAGCAAGGGGATTCATGGAAGTGGAAGAGGCTTCTAAAGGTCAGAAATTTGATAACTCAATACTGGGGTGGTTATGACAATTGTATAACTAGGTTATCTACTTGTATTAATGGTACGTCTCTCAAAATTTCCTCTGTTTATGCTCTACTGTATGAGGATCCTCCTTCTCCTATGTGTTGGCATAGCCTTATTTGGAGTGCTTTGAGCAGACCAAAACACTGCTTTGTCTGTTGGCATGCTGCAAGATTGAAGCTCCTCACTGAGGATAGGATGATTGAATTGGGGCTTTGCATAATATGTGTGTGCTTTGCCAACAAGTCCTACAAAATATTGACAATCTGTTCTTTACTTGCCCCTTCTCTGCTAGTGTTTGAAAAGATATTATGCTTTGGCAAGGTTTTAGTCCTCCAGTTATGTCTTGGTCTCAAACGTTGAACTGGGTAAAAAAATTATTTGCGAGTCAATGGTGTAAAGAAGAGAATTATGCGTGCTTCTCTGGTGGCTTGTGTTTATCACATTTGGGTAGAGAGAAACAAGAGATTATACGCTCATAAATCCATGGAGTTGCTACAAATTGTTAAAGAGATCAAGATAGAGCTTTTTACGAGAACCTTTCATTCATCTATCCAGGAACATGTTTATTTGTACCTCTTGTAAAAAATTTGTATGTAGATATACGTAGAGAGGATATGTTTTCCGGAGGTTTGTTGATGGGCTCAAATCTGTTGTGAACTTAGGTATGCCTGAGTATTGGATGTACTCAATTTCTACTTGGTAATGATATTATGCATTTACGAAAAAAACCTCTTTCTTTCTTTTTGGTTTCTTAAAAAATAAAAATAAATAAAAATAAAAAAATCTGGACATGCCTATGTATCTGCTTTTTCAAGAATTTTCAAATGACATTGTTCATTGGTATATAGGTATGAATATGACACACACAGGTTCACATTAGATTTTCAATCTATATATGTATTTCTGCACATAGTGATCAAATGATTGACTCCATGTCATGCTGTTTCACGAGACACTACACATGCTGTTTGCCCACCTATATTTCATCCTTATATTGTATATTGTTATGGAAGGGTAGTGTTATACTCCTATGTTTTGTTCGTAGATATTTCAGGGTATATAATATGTTTTTTTTCTTTTTTGAGATGGTTATCGCACAAACGTACTTTATTCATGTACTTAAGTGCATCTGCGTTAAAATTATTAGAAAACAATGAGAGTGTATTTGTTAAGAGATAATTGAACGTCCACACTCATGTTAAACCCACAAAATTGAGTGTATTTGTTGAAAGATGGTCAAAGAGCCAAACTTGTGGATTATTATTTGTGCATATCTCAATGGGTAGCCATCCTGTACTGAATATATAATATATTTGGAGATTGTGTGAATAGCCTACCAGACAATATTGTTCTTCCTTGTAAGTTCTATATGGCTAAGGTGATAGGATGACACATTGGTCCTTAGTTTAAAAGGTTGAGATAGCTTGAGTCTTCATTTTAGCTCACTCATCACATTTTTATACTTGAATATGTCTTATGAACTAGGATAAGATTCTTCCCAATTTGTTTCACGCAGTTTACAATGGCCTTTCATCTTTTCGTGTGTGCATATTGCAATGTCTTTCTTGTGTTCATGTGTTTTACGGTCTATTTTTGGTCTCTTGAGCTATTTACTATACACTTTTTTGTGCGAAAACGCGTGCATCTCTCCCATATGCCTTTTGAATGATATTTACCTGATTTATGTTGAATCATGTATATCAGTTAGCGTGTTTTTCACTTTTGCTAATAACAAAAGGAGGAGAACTTGGTGAAATTTGATAAGAGTGATTTGAATAAGTGGTATCTTGTTATATGCTTGAGTTTTTGTTTCACAAATAGTTTTTTTTGAAAAACTCGATGCATTGTTTTAAGGGAAGCTTTATAATACCTATCATTTTATTTTATTTTTCATGTATGCATGAATGTAGGGGGAGTATTGCATATCATTTCCTATTTCATGAAAGTGTGTTTGTGCTTAATTTGTTGTCTATATATCTCCAAATGTATATATTGCGGTATTTCAAATTTTAAGTTTGTTATTATAAAAAAGAAGAGATTGTTAGGTCAGTGTCCGTACAATATCTTTTGTTTGAGTAGTAACAAGAATTTATTTGATATTAATCTTTGTTTGAGATGATCTAGTAAACGTATATACAGGTATAGTACATAAACGAAGAGAAACGAAGTGAAAATATGCCCAAAAACTGATTTCAGCATCCTAAGCATCAATGGTGCCCATTGACCATCGATGGTGCTTGGTGACCATTGATGGTTTGTATGTGTCATTGATGATGCACATGTCCAGAGACGTCCAAATAATCAATGGCGTCACTCAACTATCGATGGTTGCTCAACATCATCGATGGTTGAGAGTAACCATCGATAGTGAAATCGGCTGATGCGGGTTTTAATATTTTAATCTCAACCATTCATTGCCTATGGCGCCTCCATCCTCTCCTACATTGTTGGATATTCTTTCCTAACCTAATTGAGAGTGAAAAAGAAAGAAAAAGGGAGAGGAGATCTAGAGTTTTGCTATTGGTGATTGAGAAGAGATTTTCGATCCCTGAAGCCTCGTCAAACTCTCACTCGCCACGTACAACACCAGTTGATCAGTTCACAACGAGGAGTATCATCCATGGTTTCATCCTCATCCATGTTCTTCATCAAGCTTTGCTTAGATCTTTTGAAGGATAGCTTGTTAATCGAAAGGGCTGTAAGATTATTTTGAATTTGAACTTGATTCTTATTTGTTTTGATATTTCTTTGAACTCACTCAAGCCAATTTAATTAAGGGTTGGGACTAGGTAGGTGCTACTCATTGTGAGAATTAGAGTAGATAACTTATTTCGGGTAGATACGAAGGTGTAATTTTGTAAGTCTGCTAAATTCATCATATGATTCAGGTGAACTCTTTCATTATGAGAAAGCCCCTTCATGAGAAGGAAGAGTAGATGGAGGATTGTTTATCCAAACCACTATAAAATTTCGTGTGTTCCCTATTTGGTTGATTTTGTATTATTTGCATTGCTTATTATCATATGTTGCTACTAGTCACTTTATTCCATTGCATAGTTTGTGTTTAGGTGAAAGATGGTAGGCAATCCTATTCACCTGCTTCTAGACTTGCATCTCAAATCATCTCTCATGCTTTTTCCAAGAAACCAATGCTATCCTTGTTACAAAATTTGTGTAGTCAGAGATATTGAGCAATGATAGTTCTTCAATCTGAGATCTTGAGCTGGAGGCTTTCAGCGTGAAGATTTTACTAAGATCAGAGGCCCATTGTAGGAGCTTAAACTTCAAGTAAATAGTAGGTACTAATGTTCATAGACACACCTGTTTTTTTTTCCATCCACCATTCCCAATGGAGAATGGAAGGAACACAAATTCTGAGCATGTCATGCATAGAGTTCAGACTAGCACCTTTCTATAAGTATATTGGTTGAGAGCATATAGAACCTGACTTTTTTTGTTGGATATTGAAAACAAAGCACAATCATTTCCAAAGAAGATTGGCTGAATCTCCACCAAGAAAGACATGGTCGAGCTTTTTCAATCTGTTTATCAACACAACATCTACAAGCAAACACAAAAGGGACACCCAGCTTGGAGATATTGAAATCCAGAGGTAACTTGTCCTATAATAGTCGCCACATAAATCAACCAATCTTCACTAGCAGAACCTGATTCCAAATATTGTTGCACCAAACAACTGATAAACTATGATTCTAGACCAAATTCCAATCAGTCTTAATAGAGAAATTCCCATCTTTTAACTCAGTCCACACATGCTTATCGAGCGCAGAAGAGAGTAAAATTGTGAGTGAAAGTGTTATTCAAAAAGTGTAGGACTTGTTCGTCCACTCTAGGGTGATTCCACACACCCTCATGATAAACATCTTTAACTTTTAAATCAAGAATGCTAATATCTTCCTCGACAATCATGTCTACGAGACATAAATCTTGACACAAATGGTCAAACCAAAAAATAAGCTTCACCAAAACTGAGGAAAACTCTAGAGCATATCATAAAACAATTTCTAATTAGTAGACGATGAAGTTGTCTAGTGAGAAACAATTATATCCAAACCTCTCAAATACTTTTCTATCAATAGAATGCCCAAGGTAAATCACCATGAAGAAATGTTCAAACTAATTTGAAAGAAAAAGCTTTTTGAATATCTGCTAAACTTCTAATCCCAACACCTCCTTCCTCCTTAGGTCTGCAAACATCAATCTAGTTACACCAATGATATTTAGAAGCAAATGAAGATAACCTTAAAAGAAATTAGCCACAATATTTTCCAACTCCTCAATAAATAAATTTTAAACTGAAGGAGAAGATAAGTAGTGTATCGATAGACTTGATATGACAGTAGATAATAAAATTAGCCTAGCGCCTACTGAAAGAAGTCTAGCTTTCCATCCAGCAACTAAAAGTTTACCTTATCAATAAGAAATAATTGGCCAATTACCCTTCTGGAACACAAAAGTAACCTAGATGATGGAATAACGAATAGGAGAGATTCTCTGCAAGGTGTAAAATGTTCTTTTCTATGGGTTTAGTTTCTATCCCGATATCATCTCGTACTTCTGAATAAACTGAAGAATCTAACTTAATGTTTATTTCTTCCCATTGCAAAAAGTCACGGTGTCATCTGCGTAAAGAAGATGAGAGACCAAGGGAGAATGTCTACCTACTAAAAACCATAATATGGATTATCTAAGATTTTTACTCTTTCTACGTGGAACTTCTTCAACCAAACTAAAAATATAAGTTGAGAGGGGATTCCCGTGTCTCAAACCTCTCTTCCCTAGGAAAAAAACCACACAAATTTCCATTGACCAATATTGAATACCTGTAGATGATATGCAATTAATAAAAGATGTAGAAAACCCGAACTTATACAAGAAATCAAAGATAAAACTCCATTCTAGCTTATCATAACCTTTCATCATATCGAGTTTAAGAACCGCGGCACCTCCCACGACCATTCTATCAATGTTCTGAATCAAATTCATAGGCTAGGGAAATATTTTCAGCTATATTTCCCCCTTTCACAAATGCTCCTTGTTCTGCACCAATCAAATTTAGGATGACAGAGGCGAGACGAGAAGTAATAATCTAAGTTATAATTTTGTAGGAGTAATTGCATAGACTAATTGGACAAAACTGAGAGAAATTGTTACGCTCTTCTACTTTAGGAATTAGAGAATTATTTTTTAGAGCTCCAACCTAGTAATTACCTCCCCATTGAACACTGCCGATATGATTAGATTTAATAATCTCCTAACAATGTTCATAAACATTGTTGAAAGAAGTAATCAGATAGAGGCATTTAGTTCCCTCTCTTAGGTGTTATTTATAATATCACAAATACAAAGAGCTTTGTCCCTAACTAATGTGCGACTAAACAATATAAAGGAACAACTCTCAACATTCCTCCTCAAGATGGGCGAAAGATATCTATTAAGCCCATCTTGTCACACCCTCTAGCTAGATCTACTGAGCTAAGTCCTTTAGTCAAGCAGTCTGCAGCCTGATCCTTAGTTGAAACATGATCTAACTCCAGTAGCCTACTGTTCAGCTCCTCTTTGAAGAAGAACTTGTCAATCTCGATGTGCTTGATTCTAGCATGCTGCACTAGGTTGTTAGCAATACTGATAGCTAACTTATTGTCGCACCACAACCTACTCTTGACCCCTTGATCTAGTTTTAGCTCCACCAATATGCTTTTCAGCCACATCAACTACGCAACCCTCACGACCATTGCTCTTTACTCTGCTTCAGCTGTTGATCTTGCCACTACAAATTGCTTCTTACTTTTTCAGGATACTAAGTTACCTCCTACAAATATACAGTATCCTGAGGTAGACCTCCTATCATCTCCGCAGCTAGCCCAATCTAAGTCACAGTAACCCTCAATATTCACATGGCCACTCCTCCTAAATATTAGTTTTTTATCAGGGGCATCTTTCAGATACTTTAGGATCTGGCATACTGCGTCCATATGATCCTTCCTCGGGTCATGCATGTAGCGGCTCACCATGCTCACTGTAAATGAAATGTCTAGACGTGTGTGACTCAGGTAGATCAACCTATCAACCAGTCTCTTATATCTCTCACGATCAACTGGTTCTCTTGCCTCAGCACTCAGCTTAAACCTCTGATTGATCGGTGTAGTAGCAGGTTTGCACCCCAACATTCCTGTCTCTGCAAGAAGATCCAGTGCATACTTCCTCTGGGAGAGAACAATCTCCTCCGCTCCATGAGCTATCTCTATT
>JBAKGM010019744.1:0-10034 GCA_037177215.1 Asparagus racemosus | reverse complement strand
TATATGCATGTATTAAAATCATGACAATATATCTGTATACCGGGAGCTGATTCCACAGGTTCAACAGATTCCCCCAATGTTTTCGCCTAGGATTGCCCCTTCTTTAGCCTACTCCTCCTCTACAGCAGCTACAATATATTAGACTTTCAATACGAAGAAGTGAAAAAAAAGTAACGATCGTATTTATACCAAAGTTGGTTCTACTCGGCTAGCGCCTGCACTCATTTCTTGAAGTTTTCTAAAAGCACATGAAGACCACAAGTGATTAGTGGAGAAACAAAGTTGGACTCCCTCAATTCCTTGAGTTGCCACCCAAATGAGGTATTTGTACATGCAACGATAGCCTTGGGAATAGGAGGGACATCAATGTCTGCACCGATGGCGGTATCCCTGGTGCCCTCATCCATAGCTTCATGTATCTGCTCTGTGAAGTTTGGCTCCTCATAAATGAAGGGTGACGGAGGGGAAGACTCAGCTAGAATTTTGCCTTCTTCAGAGTTTCCTAAGAAAGAAAAGAAGATAAATAATAAATGAGGTTCGGAGGACGTTGGTGAAATTCTAGAGGATGAGTTTAGAAGCTTTTCTCTCTTCTTCTTCTTCTTCCCCGGTCACAACGCTCATTATGTTGGGGGAAGTGAAAACGACCTTCATTCGAGGTCGTTTCGGATGACATTGGCGAGGAGATGGAGCACGGTGAGAAAGCTAGGCTGGTTCATCTCGTTGAGTTGGAGAACGATGACGAGGAGGAGGAGCTACCAATTCACTCCTTATCCTGATCCCCTCATGGTGAACGACTTCTTCTTCTTCTTCAGAAGTCTAGACTGTGTCGTCGAAAGAATCTTCATCGCTCTCTTCCTGAATGACCTTCTTTTTGCCCTTGGACTTTTGGGGCGGTTCAGTTCATGAAGGGGAGAAACGAGTTAGCATTGGTTCTCTTCTCCACTCCACTTCAGCCTCAGAAATTCTTGAAGTGGGAGCATTTGCTGCAATGAGCCATTTGTAATATAAGAAAGTCATCTGAAGCTTGGGTTCGGCAGCAGGGAGGCTAAACTTAGCATTGGTGTAGCCACTTATACTCCAATACCAGGCGCATGCACCGTTGATAAGGCCTCCGTGAGTCTTCATCCCCTGATTCGAATTTCCGATAAAGATTTGGACATTGCCGAATTGACGAGAGAACTGGCAGGAAAGTTAAGGCTTGGTGTTGCAAGAATTCTTGACCCAGAAGACTAGATAAATGGGGCGAATGTTTATTAGCCACCGGAAACAGCCAAGATCCAATATAGTCCAGTCTCTGTTAGGCTCAGCAGCATCCACAAGCACTTCATCATAATGACCCGAGAAGTGTGGGAAACACTTAAAGAATTCCCAACACTTGGTGACTTTAAATTGACAGGAGACCTCATGCCATTGTCTTGCCGCCCACTTACAGCTCTCCAATGTTTGTAGCAAGGGGAGTTCAGGATCAACCATCTCGGGCGCTGTCATCAGATCTGGGTGATGGAGGATGAGCCAGGTCATCAGATAAGTATATGGCAATTCAACCTTGGTGACCGGGATCTCGTCTGAAGGCTTCTTTCTCCTCTGCATTATGCTAGCAACTAAGCGTTGAAGCCCGCTATGAATATCTGCCACCAACGCCGGAAGAAGAGAAAGTTGGTGACCGACAACTAATTCGACAACTGGAAATAGCACCTCCAGAGGCATTGACTCATCAACTTGATGTGGGACCACGTATTTTTTCAGCCATATGGCCAGGTAGCCCGCCAGAAGAGTTTGCAGTCTTATTTGCTTCTGTGCATGCCACAGGAAAGTCTCAAGCTTGGTGCCCTTCGGGATCTTGCCCTCAGCATATGGAGTGGTATACGATTGAGCCTTCGTCTTCTCAATTAGTTTGTTGATGTCTGAGGGGTTTGGAGGCTGCAGCTCACATACTTCATCAGAACCCTCTAGGTGCTTGAATAAGTAGTCGGCAAACTGCTTTAAGCTGACCTGCGGCCATTTCTTGGCCTTCACATCGGTCGATGCTATAGCCGTCTGATAGTGGCAGGTCAATTCCCACAAAATATCATATCCTGCGTAGCCCATCTCCTTCATCTAGTTCAGCTGACAGTTTATGGGGAAGTATTCCTAGTATGGCGCGTCACCATCGGCAAGCCAGATACCTTCATCATCTCGTGGAGCGGCAAGCCTAGTTCCCTGTTCCTTGTCATAAAGGTATTAGTGTCCGGATTATAGATCTCCAAGAGTGCAAAGAAGTGGTTCATACTGAGGGGGATCCCATACATACTAGCTCGAATGTGGATATACAACCCCTTCTCCTAAAGCTCTAGACCCCACCGACCAAGAACATATTTGGTCATCCTTGGCCACCATCGGTTGCCAGAAGAATGGACCCAACTGAAGCATCAGTATTTCTTAGCTAGCAGCTCCCTTCCTATTCTGACCAGGCGATTCTTCATAGTGTCAGCCTTGCCCATCAGCTCGTCATAAGGCGGGTTGTCTTGACCCGCGATTCCGGGGTAAAGGCCACGAATGTAGCCTCTATGACTGGAGCGTACATTCTCCCTCCTATATATCCAGAGGAGCCCTGGATATTTATTCAGCAGGGTTATCACCCATGGAAGGTCACTTTTCATCTGATTCAGTTTATTCGAGCCTCATAATTAATCCAATAAGGTATACGAGTCTAAATTATTTCCTATTTTTGCCGATAAGTTTATAGAGAATATTTTTATAAAATATTCATAAGGATAACTCGACAACCTCTAATGGAAATATTGATTCCCGAAACTCCCAGGAGTATACGAGTATAAACTAGTTCTCACAGCTCTAACACCTTAATAGCTTAAATTATGTTGACGCCAATCAATGCACCGTAAATGGAGAAATCACCGACAAAAAGAGAGATCTCAAGAAGTTTGATGGTCAGTTCTATGACAACTCATCGACACGAGACAATGCAAAAACTTCAGTTACCAATTTCAGTTCAAGATTTTGATAGTGTAGGCATCAAAAGTTGCCGATGAACCCCAAGTGTGATTCAATTATGAGAAGATTGAAGAACAACGTCATCAAAACCTAAGGAAATCAACCATAGGGGTAAAACTGACATTTGCACGTGCATGACATAAATTGTGTCTCGGCCATGACCGAGACACTTGTTGTGTCTCGGCCATGTCTGAGACACATGTTGTGTCTCAGCCATTGCAGAGACACTTATTGTGTCTGAAATATTTTCGACATGTTTTATTATTATTTATGGGGCCCATTTGACCTTTTCAACACGTGGGAACGTTCATCTACATTAATGGGTGGTTACATCCTTGAAAGATGCCCACTAAGCGCATAAATGGGACATTAAATATGGCTTAAAAGGGGAGGAGCAATTATAACAGCAAGGGGACTAAACCCCTTTGGCCGAGACAGTTTTGGGCTGAGACACAAAAGGTGTCTAGCCCACTACGCAATTCTGGCACGTCATAACTTGTATTCTTCTCAGCTGTTACGCCTCCTAAAGGCTATAATAGCCCCCTACACCCATCTGAAAAGGGGATCTTGGGATCTAAAATTTTTGAGCTGGAGAGCTGAAGATTTTAAGAAAGAGAAATCTGAACAGAGCAGAGAAAGAGTTCAACAACATTCCACTTAGAGATTCCTTGAGTTTAAGCTTCGCCTTAAATCTTGGGAAGAGTAGATATCTTACGTAGTAGGACCTCATTAGGTAGTGACTTCTGTTCGAGTTTTGTACGAGAGTGAGACTATTTTCTTTGTATTAGAGAGAGTTACATGTGTAATCTTTCACTTGTTTCCATTTTGAAATGCTTTGAAATGGAAACTGTGAAGAACAAACTCATTCCCGGTGGAAACAGACAGCGGTCAGACAATAAATGTAGCACCATGACACTTTCAGTCATTCGACAAAGCACCAGATAGTCTAAAAGAATTGAAGAAATCAAGATTTGAAACTATTTTCAGGTCCTGTTATACCGATTGAAGGTTTGGGCTTATCATATCCAAAGTATTTCATGCTTTTCTATAAAAGAACGACACTGAAACACTTTGGACGGGGTATCTGTAAGTGTTGAAAATTGCCTGTAAGTCACTGAACGTGACTCGTGATAATGAGTTGACGATTAGTGAACCATCCGACGATGCGACGAACAACCTTTGTGGCATAATAATGAGTAACCACGACACAAACGCATGAAGGGAGGCGACGAAATACATGAAGCAAGTCGGCGAAACGTGCAAGTTAGCGAAGCGATGGATCACAGCTATGAAGCTTCAGATCAGTAGATGTCGACGAGACTGAACCAAATCAGACTCGACGAAACGATGGAAAAAAGCCAACTAGGCAGCTCAGCCCAGGCCAAGCCACCAAGTGGTGGCTTAGTGGCCAAGCCACCATTTGGTGGCTCGGTGGCCGAGCTACCAAGAGGTGGCTCGGTGGCCGAGCCACAAAGAGGTGGCTAGGTGCGAACCCGACCCGCATCCGCTTTAAAGCCTATAAATACAGGGGTGGAACTTTTGGCGAGGAGAGGAGGCTCTACCGGATTTAACAGCGATCCACGCTTAGGTCCGACAGCAAGATCCGAGATTTCAGTGAACCAGTCAGTATAAAGCGAAGAAGTTCGAGAGATCTAAGGATGGGATCTACACATGACCCCTCCAGATCAAACTTTGTTTTGATCCCGAGAAGAGTGGTGATTTCGCTTGGTCGATTTCACTCACTTTGGTGATTATTCCCTTCGCGAAATAATCCCCTTGATTGTGTGGATCTTACACTGGATCAGATCACGTGGCGGTCCACAGATAAACCCCGGCACAGGCAAAGATCCCACGCAAACAGGAGTCTGATAAACAGGGTCTTGTGTTTGTTTCAGGAAAAAGTTGTAAATTCTTTTTTTATTTTCTTTGTAATCAAGTCTTATAAAAAGATGAACTTTTAAATCTATTGTAACGCATAAAGCTGTAATGAGTTCAGCAATGAAGATCAACCTGACATTTCTCGCGAACAAGCTGGCGACCACAGTGGGAGCCAACGATCTCGCTAATGAGATCGTCTGTCGCAACCACAGATAGCAATCCCGGTCGAAGAGGAGGTCAAATATGAGTTCGACCAATAAAAATTCAAGGAGTATCTATCATCCTCGCCCAGATCGTTCTCCCCCCGTAAATCTAGGAAGATTTTCACTACAAGGAAGATCCGCTGGCCCTTAGATCTAGAATCTCAAGGCGAAGATCCCAACCCTGCTGCTGCCAAAGTCGCAGTAAGCAGCATCCTTCTAGCATCTAAGATTGCTGGATCTGTAGATCTGAACTCCTTTGTGTAGGGGATGACTGCCGATGGCGTGCCGACTCTCTAAAAGAGAGCCCGCCAGAGGCGACGCCAACGCCTGGCATGTCAGCTCGCCAAGGCACTGGAATCGGCTGACGGGATCTGCTATAAGATGGATCTCAAGTTTCGAAGAGGTCAAAGACCTCAACAACGGATGGTTGACAGCTTCTCCAATCCGTTAACAAGTGAATGGGTCCGCGTCAGACGGAACTGTTCAATGCTCGAGGAGCACATTTGAAAGTGCTGCGCACTGCTTGCGCACACACGGACTCTAGTTCAAGAGGCCTGAATATTGAAGAAAGAAGAAGTGGCCAAAAAGCCACCAAAGATGCGCCAAGTTTGGAGGTCAAAATCCGGAACGACGATTCAGACAAGGGCAAAAACGTCAACTAAGGACCAGCCACCTCAGGCTGATTCGACTAAAGCTCGGCCACTACAGGATAACCTAAATCAAAGAAAGGTCACCCCAATACCGATTCGACCTCCAGTGATCACATCCAAATCTCCGTCTAACTCTGTTCCCGCTTCGGTTGATCACACAGGCTTCCCCGAAGCAAGAAAACGGTATTAGAGCGCTTCAATCCGTTGCACGATGATCGAGGCAAAAATCTAGTTAAGGAACATTTGGGCCTGTTGAAGAGGTCCCGAACAACTCACAGTATTGGGGGTAACATCCACCTCCACCACGACAGGAAGATTCCTGTAGCTGGTCGCACTGGGCTGCGAATTGAAGTTCAAGAGCCCGTCAAAACTTCACACCCTCAAGGGTGAATGTTGAGCTGAGTCACTTTTGAAAACTCTGATAACACGGTGATAACGCAGTTCATCCTTAGAAGGAAACATTTTCGTCTGACGACGATGACGTTATACTTGAGAAGTCGTACCAGCACACGTTGGGTTGCTTCAGCATTCTTGCCGAGGAGTTGTACTAACGTGTTGGGGGTACGAGTAAATCTCGAAAAAGGAGTTCCCCAGAGTTGAACACACATTGTCTGTGTTCCAAGCTAATCAGGGCGGTTTCGTCAGAGTGCAACTGCACCAAGATATCTCCGAAGAAGGTGTCAGTCTTTGATAGGCTTGGCAGCGAAATCCCAAAACCACGTCGAGGCCCTTCCGCGGAGAAGATTGGTGTCTCAAGCCGATGAATTGCCAAGAGTTACCATCAACATGACTAGCAAAGGGACGTTGACACGTGCCATTCCTGGGGTATCTCAATGAATGACTCGGTTGCGGTCTGGGACTATTAGATGACCTAAGTATGGCAGAGTGCAGAGGGGGTTACCCTCAGATGACGAAGTGTCAGACACTAGCTCTGCAATTGCTTCCGATAATATGATTTCAAGTGAGGGACAACCCCGCGAGGCATTCGTGATCAGTGCAAAACAAGTAGCTAAGATGCTTGAAGAGGCTATGGCCAAGCAAAAGGAGAATTTCAAGTTCGAGATGGAGATGATCATGCAGTAAATGAGAGAGATGCATGACCAGCAAATTCAAGCACTAACGAATCGCCAGGGTGAATCAAGTCGTCGCAAGGACGTTAACTAAACGGACAGCGACACGGATAGGGATGAAGACTGTAATGCTGATAATCCCCCTGATAAACGGAAAGCAGGAGGTAGCCTCGAGAACACTAGTGGTAACATCGTCGCCCCTCCTCAAAATCACCCGAACAGAGACATAAGTGAGAATGAAAAGATAAAGGACCTCGAGAGTAAGATCAACACTTTGATTTCTACCCAAGAGGTAAAGAAGATGGGTATACTGTGTCCGTACCCAAAGGAGTGGGAATCAATCCCGTATCCAGTGAAGTTCAATCTAATAAAATTTACGCTGTTCAATGGGAAGGGCTCACCCACTCAGCATTTGATCTACTTCAAGTCCCACCTAGGGGTTATCTCCGGTAACGAGCCCTTGATGGTTCGGTCATTCATTGGCACTCTTCGAGGAGCTGCCTTCGATTGGTACCGCCGTCTCAAGTCGGGGAGCGTTAACAGCTGGGACGACATGGAGACCATGTTCCTCGCTAATTTCTTCGATGATGATACTGAGATATCCATTAGGATATTGTTGGATGAAAAACAGAAAGACGGAGAGACGGTAGACAGCTTCGTCAAGCAGTTCTGAAATAAGGCAATGAATTACCAGGACCCGATAACTGAGGAGTTTATTCTCCAGACCTGCCACAATAATCTTTCATTGGCGTGCTGGAAGCAATGGGAACGGCGCCGTCCAAGACATGGAAAGACTTGAAGGTGCGCTGGGAGCAAGCCGAGCAATTCCTTAAGAGGAAAAAGGTAGAAAGAGGCCAGCAAATAGCAGATGCTCACAAACAGTATTTTGTCCCCCGCGGCAAAGGGAAGGAGAAGGTGAAAGCAGTGGACGCAAACTAAACATTCCAGTTGCAGCCGCAGCAATAACCACAACAGCGAGTGCCACAACAATCGCAACCCCAATGGCAGCAACGATCTCAAAAACAGAAGTCGTCAGAACTAAGGTTCTCCAAAGTCTATTCTTTTAAGGAAGACGAGGTTCCCGATATTTTCAGATACCTCCCAGGGAACAATAAGATCCAGCTGCCACCGATTGTGAATTAGGAGGAGGTAAATAAGGTCACAGATCTGAGGTACTGCGCATTTCACAGAGCGGTTCACCATCCAACAAAGTCGTGCTACCATCTCAAGGTTAAGATCCAGACCTTGTTCGATGTAGGGGTCATTACCCCCAAGCTGTCCAAAGAAAAGAATGTGGGGGCGAACGCTATATCCATCAGCTTCAGATCAATGCCTTTAACTTGGTTTCAACCGAAGCCCGTCGTGAAAGTAGGGATGAAGATGGTGAACGATGATCCTCACGGACAACACAAAAAGGGGTTCGTACCACAAGCCACCCCAAACAGTGAAATTCTTTGGGCCCATCCTGACTTGCTCGAAGATGATTAGTGGGTGGCCTCTTCATCTGAGAAGAAATCAAAGGGCAAGGGGAAACTATGTCATGCCACTTCAGCAATCTTAGAGAAGAATGATGAACAAATAATAGCGTTCTAGCTTTTCAAAGAGGAACATGAAGTCTTCACCACCAGGAGCGGACACGAGTACAAATATGAGTATCCTGAAGATTCTAATCTAAATGCTAAGATGCTGACGGAGTTAGAAGTGGTGATGACTCCTCCTATGCGCGCTGAAAAATCACAGCAGCAGGTGAGCGCCAAGGAGGACATGGCCAAACTGAAGGAGAAGCAACTCCAACATCAGGAGGTTCAAGTCCCGAAGCAGTCTCGATTCAATCGTCCGATTGGAAGGGACAAACCGGGAAGTTCGAGCTCCCCGTACCACTTCGATATTATAGCCCAATTGGCTAACATCCCAGCGAAGATAACCCTCTATGAGCTGCTATTGCTGTTAAAAGAAACTAGAGAGGCCCTACAGGAAGCCTTGGCTGGCTCTGAGGTGTTCCTCACTGAGATCGAGCCAAGTCATGAAGAACCATAGTTTTCAGCCCAGCAATGCAATCTCGCAACCAAGCACTTCCCCTACATTATTTTTACCAAGGAAGACATGCAGATGAAAAATTCAAAGCACGATAGGCTGCTATATTTTACTGGATACATTGGCTCCAGCGAAGTCAACCGAATCTAAGCTGATCCGAGTTTCGCTGTGAGTATCATGCCCTTCCGCCTGATGTATAACCTTGGGATTCCTACCAGTAAACTAGCATCTATAGGCATGGTAATTTATGGATTTAATACCAGTGGGTCTCGGCCGCTAGGGAAAATCTGGATAAAGTGCTAGATGCAGAGACTTCCTATAACTTATTATTGGGTCGGCCATGGATCCATAATAATGTTATAGTCCCCTCCACCCTTCATTAGTCTCTAAAATATGTTGACACAAATAATGAAGTCAAGATGGTGGTCGCGGATTGTAATAACCGTGATTTTTCGATACGTATTTTTTCAATATTAAAATACTAAATGATATTTTAAATATTTAGATATTATAGTTGATCATATATATTTAATAATAGAGCTTATTAATAGTTAGTAAATAATATTATTAGATTAATCGTTGTAAAATTATTATCCTGATTATGTACATAACATTTGATTTGTATTATTAATACATAATTAGTGATAACAGTTCCATGTGCATTTCTCTACCACGTGCATGCATACCCTGACTATAACCCTATATATATAACAATCTTTCTCTCTCTCTATCTCCCTGTATCCCCAACCACAGCCACCCATCATATTCTCTCTCTCTCTCTCTCTCTCTCTCTCTCTCTCTCTCTGTCGTTCCCGTCCCAGCCACAAACTCAAATATCATCTCTCTCTTTCATGTACCATCTCTCTCTCTCCCCCTGTACTCTCTCCCATCTCTCTTTCCTGTACTCTCTCTCTCTCTCTCTTTCTTTTTTACTCCCTCTCTCCCTTTTGTTCCCATCCACAAACACAACCCAACCAACTCTCTTCTCTCTCCCGTACCCTCTCATCTCCCTCTCTCTCTCTCCCGAACCCGTCCACATCTCTCTCTCTCATTCCCACCTCCCCGCACGCCTCTCTCTCTCTCTCTCTCTCTCTCTCTCTCTCCTTCTCCTTCTCTCTGTTCACAGCCGCACAAACCCTTCCCCGTACCATCTCTCTCTTCACCCTCTCTCGTTTTCTCTCTCCTTCATCTCCGCCACACACCCAACC
>JBAKGM010019743.1:0-10036 GCA_037177215.1 Asparagus racemosus | reverse complement strand
ATGACCGAACCATCAGGGGCTCATTTCCAGAGATCACCCCCAAGTGGGACTTGAAATAAATCAAGTGCTGAGTGGGGGACCCCTTCCCATCAAACGGCGTGAAGTTGATTAAGTTGAACTTTGACGGATACGGGATCGACTCCCATTCCCAGGGGTATGGACACGGGATTCCCGTCTTCTTCACTTCCTGAGCTGAGATTAGAGTATTGATCTTACTCTCAAGATCTTTGATCTTCTCGCTCTCAGAGGCCACATTACCGCTGGCGTTCTCTTGACTACCCCCAGTATTTTGTTCTTCAAGGGGCTGTCTTGCGCCTCGGTCTTCTTCTTCGTCAGTGTCGCTAACAATGTGATTAATGTTATTATGACGGCTGGATTTGCCCTGACGATTTGTCAGTGCTCGAATCTGCTGATCAGGCATTTCTCGCATCTGCTGCATGACCATCTCCATTTCGAACTTGAAGTTTTCTTTCTGCTTATTCAGAGCGTCTTCAAGAATCTTGTTCATTTTTTCAGCGCTGATCATTAGATTCTCTCGGGGTTGCCCCTCACTGGAGACTGTATTGTCGGATGCCAGGGCAGAGGCGGCATCCGACGCATCGTCTTCTGATGGCAGCGCCTTCAGAATTTTGTCATAATGAGGGCGTTGAATCGTCCCGGTACGCAATCGAGTCAACCGGTCAGTTGATCAGGGACCAGTACGAGTCGACGCTCCTGGACTTGTCATATTGTTTGTGACCTTCGACAATTCATTGCTTTGGGACGCCGATTTTCTGAAGCGTCTTGACCGTGGCCTTAGTATTCTATCGCCAAGCCTGTCGAACATAGAAGCCTGATCTGGATTTTCTTGATTGCAGCGGCACTCCGACAGCACTGCCTTGATGAGTTTGGAGCAGGGACAATGTGCCGGCTTCTCAGAAGATCTTCTATTCCGGGACTTCTTTGTGTGCTCGTCACGATAGTACAACTCGTTGGCGTAATTGCCAGAGCAACCTATCGCGTGTCGGCACGCGCTCTCAGGTATAACGTCATTGTTATCAGACGACAACGTCTCCTTCTGAGTACGGTTTGTTTGATCGAAGGTGCCG
This sequence comes from Asparagus racemosus, assembly GCA_037177215.1. Lineage (NCBI taxonomy): Eukaryota > Viridiplantae > Streptophyta > Magnoliopsida > Asparagales > Asparagaceae > Asparagus > Asparagus racemosus. Next base: position 8,948 of record JBAKGM010019743.1, on the reverse strand, counting down.
AAGATAACCCGCCTCGACGTTCGTCGGTGCGAAGTCTTGGCGGGCTCTCGGACGTCGATTCTAAGTCCGGTTTTGGGGTGGGTTCGACCTCCTATGTGAGGAGTGACCGTTGATTCCCCTACTGGCAATGGACCAAGGCGCTCCTTGAGGGTCGGTCTGCCAGTCTTGGTGGGCGCTGGCTTCACCAGAGGTGTAGTTGCAGACGCTGGAGGTGGAGTTGGCACCATGGCAACTTTGTATGATGCGCGGGCAGATGTTGGTTTCGTTGCCGGAGTGGTTGACGTTGATACGCCCTGGGCTTTTGGCTTGGGCGCCAAAGTTGTTGGTGTAGAGGTGCTCATAGCTCTTGGCTTGAGCGCCGGGGCAGGAGCTGGAGTGCTGGCAATTGCAGGTTTGGACGCCGCGACCGCCAAAGTTGGAGAGCCGGTTGATTTGGGCCTCCACACTAGGCGATGCGTCGGCGGCTTTTCTACCACCTCCTTCTTCTTCATGTCAAGACCCTGCTTCACCAGGGCTCGTGCCTGTGCGAGGAGCGCGCGTCACTTCTGGATGCGCTCCTAGAGTGTGGAGCGGTTCCGTCTGACACAGACCCACTCGTTGACTGATGGTTTGGGGAGACCGTAGAACACTTGAGGTTGGAGCCTCTGCGTCAGTCTGGACCTTAGATCCGCCTCGTAGCGGACCCCATCCAGGGATTCCCTGGCCTTGGCAAACTTGAGGGCCAAGCTCTGTCGTCGCCTTTGGCGAGCGCGCTTGGTGATTACGGGCGCGCCGTCGGCGGGCATCTCGGGCGCCGAGGAGACTTGGGCTGCAGGTGCTGAGGGGATTTCGCTGCTATCAGGAGCAGCAGGGTTGGACTCGCCGTTGTTGGGCTCTTTAGCTTTGGCCCATCTGATCCTCCTTGGAGTGGAGGACTTGTTGGAGCGGCGAGAGGAGTTGGATCTGGAGGAGGAGGAGAGATACTCCTCACACTTTTGCTGGTCAAACTCGAATTCGACCTCCTCTTCGACCGGGATCAGGATCCGTGGCTGCGGCATGACGACCTCCGATCTGAGGCTGGTGGCTCCCACTGTGGTCGCCAGCTTGTTCGCGCGGAAAAAGAGAGTTGTAGACATTTCCATTGATCTACAATTGAACTCGTTATAAATTTATTTTTTATAACGAAATTCACGCAATAATTCACCTTTTTATAAGGCTTTTACAATGAAAAATATCAAATCACAAAATACAACTTCTACTCTAGTTTGAACAAACGCGGGGCCCGTTTATCGGACCCTCGCTTGCGTGGGTGTCTTTGCCTGTGCTGGGGACTCTTTTCTGTCTGTGGACCACTGTGCAATCCTGATCTTCAGTCGATGATCTAGATGCTGAGTTTGTGGATCTAAAGAGTTTGTTTCACGAAGGAAACAAACGCCTGATGGGGATCAGCCCACGAAGAGGATAATCGCCGTAGCGGGTGAGATCTACTAGGAGAAATCACACGCTTTCCCTGAGCCTAAGACGCAGCTTAGACTTTAGGGGCCCTGAGCCTAAGACGCAGCTTAGACTTGAAGGTAAGTTAGACCACAAACCTGACCTAGAACTGGTGGGTGTTGGCTCGGGTGATGACGATCTCACGTTTACAGCAGAACGATATTCGTCGGCAGCAAGTTTTGAATCCTGCAGAGCTCCCGCACAAAGATCCAAGCTCTAGAAAATTTTCCCAACCCCCTTCACTGTGCACCCCCCTGTATTTATAGCATCAGGGGGGAAGTGCTCGCTCGGCCAAGTTGGCCGAGCACTTCAGCCAATTTGGCAGAAGCAGTTCGGCCATGGCCGAACTTCTTTGGCCATGTGGCTGAAGCAATTTCGGCCGTGGCCGAGTTGCTTTGGCCATTTGGCCGAAGTTTGGCATGACGCGTCATTTTCTTCCGATGTTTCACAGTTTTTCTGACGTTTTGTCAACTCTGATCTGTATTCCGGTATTTTTGGCCTCGTTTTAGCTGTTCCGTTGATCCCAGAATTGGATTGGCATTGCGTCGCCACTTGGATTCGGTTAACCGCGCCGCGTTGACGTTCGAGTCTGATCGACTCGCCTCACTGATTCTCGCTGACTTGGAACTCCACTGTCGGATTTCGCTCCGTTGACGTATACGCCTCGTTGACTTAGTTCATATATTCGTCGACTCGCCTCATGCATTTTTGCGGCGTGATTGCGTCGTCAGCTGTTCTTGGTCGCGTCGGTCGATGGTTCGTCAGTTGCGAACCCACCTTCACGAGTCTGATTCGGGCACTGATAAGCGATTTTCAACGCCTACATCAGGCTTCTGGTTCTTTCTCTTCTGAGCAGCTATCAGAGATTACTGCATTGGTAACTAAGAACCTTAGGCTTAGTGGTACTTCTTCCAACTTAGATCTCACTACTTTGTCTGCTCATTCTGGTACTTCTAATCCTTAGTTTTTTTGACTCATGTGCATCTCATCATATGACTTTCGATGACTCTGTTCTTACAAACTGTTCACCCCACTCCTAATTCATTATGCATTTATACTGCTAATGACACTCCCCTTGCAATTACTCAGTTAGGTGACACTACACCAAGTTCTGATACTTCTCGTCGTTTAACACTATCATCTGTTTTTCATATTCAAAAACTATCTATGCAACTTTTATCTATTGGTAAAATAGCAGATTCTGGTTGTACTATCTCATTTGATTTTAAATCTTGTGTTGTTCAGGATCACATCAGCCAGAAGATTGGGACAGGTTGTAGAGTCAATGGACTTTATCGGTTAAAATCTTTACATCTTTCTTCTCTTTCCAAAATTGGCCATGGATTTTCTGCCTCCGACGTGTGGCATCGTCGCTTGGGTCATATTTCTAGTTCCCACTTAAAACTTATGTCTGAATCTGGTGTTTTAGGAAACTCAAGATTCTCTTTTTTATCGAATTGTATTGGATGTCGATTAGCTAAACAAGTTGTCTTACCATTCTAATCTAGTAATAATATTGCTTTAGCCCCATTTGATTTAATCCATTCTGATATCTAGGGACCTGCCGCATTAGCATCTTTATTTGGTTATCGATACTATATTAGTTTTATTGATGACTATTCTCACTACACTTGGATATATCTCATGCGTGCTCGTTTTGATATTTTAAATATTTACAAAGATTTTACAAACATGATTTATACTCAGTTCAATAAACGTATAAAGATATTTCATTCTAATGGTGCTAGTGAATATAACTCTTCGGCAATGCAACCTGCTTTGAAATCACATGGCATTCTCTCTCAGCAATCTTTCCCACATACTCATGAATAAAATGGTGTTGCTGAAAGAAAACATCATCACATTCTCAACACTACTAGAGCCCTCCTCATATCAGCATCAGTACCTCGATTTCTCTGGGTAGAAGCACTTCTGACTTATGTCTATCTTATCAATATTACTCCATCTTCTGCATTAGCTAACACCTCTCCGCATTTTTGACTTTTTAAGTATTAGTTTCGCTATTCTCTTCTTCACACTTTTGGATGTGTCTGTTTAGTCCTGCTTCCAACTCATGAACGAGATAAACTATCTCCACGCACTACACGATGTATCTTTCTTGGCTATAACACAGTTCACAAGGGGTATCATTCTTATGAACTGACTACTTGAAGTCTTCGTATTGCCCGTCATGTGACCTTCTTTGAGAATATTTCCTATTATACTACTTCCGATTCAGATCTCTCCTTTCTTCAACCCACTTCATCACCTTCTACTACTATACCTGTATCATTGGCACCTGTACCTTCGTCAGCTCAGTCGACTCCCTCCTTCACTCCAATGGCATCAAACGATAATTCTCTTGATTCATTCACACCTTCTAGACATCCACCTACTACATCACTTTTGTTGCAAGATACTCCTATTGATATCCCCTCTATATTTGTGCCAACTTCTCCCAATGTGACTCCTCCTCCTTGCCGTAATCCTCCAAGAGATCGCCATCCTCCTGCTCACTATGCTCAGTGTGTCGCTAGCACATATTCTCTTGAGTTTGTCTCTTTTCTTGCTGCTATTCACTCTATACATGAATCTAACTCATATTCTGAGGCAGTTAGGTATTCAGAATGGCAACAAGCAATGATGGAAGAGTTGGAGGCATTTCGTCAGACTTATCCTTGGGATCTTATTCCTCTACCCTCCGGTGTTAAAGGGTAAGCTGCAAATGGATTTATAAGGTCAAGACTTGATCTGACGGTTCTAATAAGTGGTACAAAGCTCGTTTTGTTGCTCGGGATTCTCACAAGCGTATGGTATTCACTATGTGGAGACTTTTGCTCTTGTTGCAAAAATGACATCCATTCGCACTCTCATTGTTGTTGTAGTTGCAAAACATTGGCCTTTGTATCAAATGGATGTTAAAATACTTAATGGTGATCTGTCTGAGACAGTATACATGCAGCCGCCTCCTATCTTTCCTGCTCTTCTAGGACATGCCCGTCTCCTTCGTCGTACTATACATGGTCTCAAACAAGCTCCTCGGGGTTGGCTTGAGCATTTTCAGTAATCTCTTCTTTCCATTGGTTTCATTGAAAGCCTAGCCGACTATGCTCTATTCTATCGGTCCTCAGCCTCTAGCACGGTCATTCTATTAGTTTATGTTGATGACATGATAATTACTGAGAGTGATTCCTCTGTTATTACTTCCTTAAAGTAGCACCTTCAGAGTCAATTTGAGATGAAGGATCTTGGATCCTTTCATTACTTCTTAGGTATTGAGGTTGATGCCTCCTCTCGTGGCTATCTCTTCTCTCAGCAGAAGTACATTGCAGACATTCTTGAGCGTGTTACTCTCAATGATCCTTCTATTGCTACCACTCCTCTCTTCACTCCAATGGAGATGAATTTGAAGCTTCAACATGATGATGGCGATCCCTTATCTCAGCCTACTCGATATCGGGAACTTGTTGAAGCATTGGTTTATCTTTCAGCAACACGTCCGGATATTGCCTATTCAATACACATATTGAGCCAGTTTGTCAGTACTCCGACTTCCACTTACTATGAAGCTCTCATTTGGGTTCTTCGATATCTCCGTGGTACTGTATCATAATCATTATTTTCCCAACAGACTCTTCTTTGTCTCTTCGTGCATATTTTGATGCTAGATAGGCTGATGATCCAAACACTCGACGTTCCACTACTGGTTTTTGTATTTTTATGGGATCATCTCTTATCTCTGTGCGTAGTAAGCATCGAGCCGTTGTCTCTCGTTCTAGTACAGATTCAAAGTATAGGGTGTTGGCAGATATCACAGTTGAGCTGAAATAGCTCCGCACACTTCTGCGAGATCTTGATGTCTTTGTTTCTTCCCCTATCACTCTATACTGTGATAATTAGAGTACCATCTCCATTTCCACAAATCCGATGTTTCATGAGCACACCAAACATATTGAAGTAGATTGTCATGTTGTTCGACAAGAGCATGTTGATGGTAACATTGTTCTCTCATATGTTGCTTCTAAGGATCAAGTCGTAAATTTGTTTACCAAGGCTCAGACCATTTCTCAATTTCGTTCCTTCTTATCCAAACTCTCGATTTTCAATCCGCCGTGAGTTTGCCGCAGGGGGGGTGTTAAAGTCATGCATTGTTAAAGTCATACCTACGGCGCCCACCGGCCTATGGCTACAGTGCACACCAGCCTATTGCTACAGTGTTCACCTACCTTTCAGCTCATATTATATTATGTAAATTTATGTGTATATACTTGTAACTTACCCAAAAAACAATTCAATGAGTAGTTCTCTTCAATACCAAATTAACACATAATACAAGAACTAAAACCCTCATTTTTAGGCCCTTCAGCAATCCAGTGGAGGGATCCATCTAAGAAAACCGTAGAGTCATCAATGTATTTATAAGGAATTTCATCAAGACACCTCCATTGCCCACTGCCAACAGAGAGGATATCACAATAGCAAGCTTGCCAGTTATCACCACTGTAAAGTCTAACAACCTTGCACTCTCCAGTGGAGCCATCAATGAATAAACCAATAATCTCAGTATATAAGATATAAGGTTGCTCTTGCTGCTTAAATTCAGGGGGTTTTGGGAGCCTCAATGATTTATGAGTAGTAGGATTCAATAAGTAGATATCGGATTTAGCAGTACCTTTAGAACTATATCCAAAAGTTTGCCCATGGACTGAATTCGATAGTTTATACCACGTTAAATCAGGGTAAAACCTCGAGCAATCTTGCTCCATGTTTTTACCGTCTTTTGCATCAAAATCGTAAAAGATTATGTAGCTAGAAACATATCTGCGAAGAAATCTGAGGCTCGAAGGTCTGTTGTGCAGTGAAATCAACAAGTGAGGATCATAAGCTAAGGAACACCGATGCTTGCAGACACATCGAAGCCTTGCAATGGATTTAATGGGTAATCTTGATAGTGTATCAGTCATAATATCAAGAGGCAGGAAAAGCCCAGAAGCACATTTGGTTTCTGTTTCATTCTGCGGGTAAAGATTCTGATTTACATATTTATGTGAGAAAAGATTACAGATAAGATTCCAAGTATATACCTAAAACTTTTTTGTTTCTCTTTAAATACCTGTGAACTCTGATGAAGGGCTGGTCCTGGACCTGACAAGTCTCCTGCTTGTGATGGGCAATTCTTCTCCTCCTTGGCCATTGAGTGATGCTCTTCTTCCGTGCAACGGGAGAACAATTGTAGTGTGAGATTTATTTACCGATCAATCATAGAAAAAAAAAACTATATAATTAATATTGAACAAGAAAAAAAAAATTACCTGTTGAAACCCCAGAAGAGATGAGAGCCGGTGCTTGTAGCAGCTCGCTTCAGAAATAGAGAAAGGAAGTGTCGTAGCAAGTTGTTAGTTTGAATTCTCAATTCTTTTTTTAACTATAATATTTTAAATGTTAAAGTTTAATTTGAATGGACTTCATTAGAAGGAGGTATCGGGTATGTAGCCATGTGTATACGCAACAACATCCGTATGCTTTCCCCGAAGGAAAGGTGACATGTTTGGATATACCCACACAAAAAAAAGAGTCTTGTCATGAGATACAGGGTGTGTTTGGCACAAGAGAGCAATCCACAAATCATAAAAGATTTCAAGCTAGTTTCATACATTTCTAGAATTTCTGCAATATTTTAGTTCTACATTTTAAAAATAAAAACAAAAAAATAAAATCTAAACTAGAGAGCATGAAAGAATAAAAATAAAAACTAACTACAAATGTAAGAATAATAACAAGAAAATAAAGATCTAAACTATGAGCATAAAAGTAAATCTAAGTTATAAAAATAAAAATGCAAGAAAGTAAATCTATACTACCTAATCAAAATGCAAGAAAATAATAAAACTAAAGAACATGAAAGTAAATCTACTCTACAATGCATCAAAATAAATCTGATTTACCAAAAAAAATAAAATTCTAAAACATGAATATCTAAAGTAAGAAAATAAAAGATAAAAAGGAAAACTTACATTGTAAAGGGTTGGCCCCTTAAAAGTAAATCTCCATCTTCATCTTCATCTTCATTTTCATTTTTATCTTCATCAACCAATAAAGAAAATAAATAAAAATTTGAAGAGGTAAAAATAGTTTTATTAATTGCAAACAAAGTTTACAATTTTAGAATGTCTTCTCAATTAAGAGTAACCATCATTTCTAAATAGAGTTTTACAAAAATTTTCACACTTAAACCCCTCACCCCCTAACCCTCTATCCATATTTATAGCCTACAACAATGAACAAGAACTCTTGGAATTGGCTTGGGGAACAAGGATTAAATCTCAGCCATAAACTGATTCAGTTACGAACTAATCGGTTTACCAATCGGTTGGCTGACCTATTGGCTTGTAACCGAATTGCAGTTTTTATTGATTTCTTGACCCGATTTCTTCTTGGATCATTAGGCTTTTTTGGGCCTCCTTTTTTCTTCATATTGGGCTTCAATAAATGGTAGAAAATGAGAGAATTTGACTCTTTTGGGCTCTTGTCATTAACTCTTCACTAGCTTGTAAATTAAGATAAAACATGTTATTAGTAATATATTTATTCAAATGAGATAGATAATGATGATATAAAAATATAATAAAATGTGATGATCCGTGGACCCCACATACTTTCCCTCCCTAAAATAATCCACTTTCTCCTTTTTCGCAGATAACAACCCGCTTCTAAAATTTCTCCACTCCAAGCTCGACCTCCTACCTCTGCTCCCTGCTTCGCCGGAGACGACAGTCCTCTCTACCTCTTGTCATGAGGGTATCATCAAGTGACGAAAGAGGGAAGGAACACCAATTAATTTCCTTCTCTGATGAGGAGAAGAACAAGTAAAAATGACGATGATTTTGATTTTCTCTTTAAACCCAAAGTTTTACCCCTACTTATTTAAAAACCCACTCACTTTAATAAGCATCCACACACCCAAAAGTAATCCAATCACTTATTTTTAACCCCACTCTTCTAAATACTGCCTCCTTGTATGTTGTATTTGAGTAAAATAATAATAATTCCAAAATTACCATTTTCTAAATTATAATCCCTCTTTCACATAGAAAGCCATTATTGATCCCATTCTTATAAAATCCCTAACTGAAGTTCATCGATCACTGCCAAATCTCTCGGTCGCCGATGACAAGCAGACCTCCTTTGTGGAATTTGAGATCATCACATCTAGTGACCCTCGCACACTGTATAAACTCTCACACAGCTTTGGTCGATCTCCTCTTGTCCCCTTCGCCGACCGCCGGTGAGTTCCACTGGAGCCAAGCAAACTTTGGACATGCCTCCAAAAACTCTTAGAGACCCCGATCCCCTTTGTCGGAAGCATGATCTTGAAACCACAACTACTAATTTCTCAGCCATGAGTTCTCAAACATTGGTGGAAAAGAATTTTGAGGTAATTTTTTTTGTAATTTCTATCTTTTCTATTTTGTAAT
>JBAKGM010019742.1:0-10037 GCA_037177215.1 Asparagus racemosus | reverse complement strand
CAGTTATTAGCAGGGTATTTATTCATATAAAATGGATAATGAGGGTATTAATTTGTAATTAAAATGTGATAATCATGATCCCACGAAGAAGGTGTGTAGAAATTATTCCAATTTAGATCCTATAGTTGTTTATAGACAAATAGGAGTAAAAGTGAAGATTTATAGAGAGTGTGTGATAATTTGCAAATAAAATGAAAATAGAAAGAGGAGAGAAAGAGAGTGACAAAACAGTCAAATGAGAACAAACAAGGGGAAATAAAGAAAATCAAGAAGAAACAAAAATAATCAAAAAGAGCAAAATCAAGGGGACTAAAAGATGGAGAAATCAAAAGATAAGATAGGAATCTGGAATCGAATCCACTAGTTAATTTTATTTAGGATTTATGAACTACTCTCTTTTTATCACATTTTATTTTAGATTTATTAAGCATAGTCTACAAGCCACTTAAGGAAAGCATAATCTATCAAATTACCATCCAAACAAAATCATCATTCATGAAAAGAATAACAACTAGATAGTAATTCTAGAATTCATAAGCATAACCTATCAAACCACTCGAGATAAGCATAGATTATCAAATTTTTCTTTCTCAAATTAGTTCTCTAGTTGATTATCCTAAGCATGATCATTTTGAGCACAAGAGAGCAATCCCCAAATCATAAATGAAATCAAATTAGTTTCATACAATTCTAGAATGCCTACAAGAATTAGTTGCACATTTTGGAAAATAAAAATAGGAAATAGAGTTTAGGCTAGCAATCATAAAATAAGGAGAATAAAAATAAAAACTAACTACAAAGAGAAAAATAAGAGAAAATAAATAAACATCCACACTATGAGCTTAAAGAAAATCTAAGTAATGCAAATAAAAAAGCATAAAAGTAAATCTATACTACGAAAGAAAAATACAAGAAAATAAAAGAGCATAAAAGTAAATCTATGTTACAAAAATACAAGAAAATAAAAACACCAAAATAAGAGAGCATGAAAGTAAACCAAGCTAATCTAACAAAATAAAATCCTAATACATAAATTTTTAAAGAAAGAAAATAAAAGAGAAAAAAAGAAAAACTTACATTGCAAGGGGGTGGCCCCTTAGAAGCAAATCTTCATCTTCATCTCCAACAACAAAGAAGAAGAAAAGATAATTTAAAAGGTGAAAAAAAATTATTTTTATTAATTACAAATAAAGTTTATAAGTTTGGAAGGTCTTCTCAATTAAAAGTAGCTCTCCTCTCCAAATGGAGATTACTATAAAATTTTTCGTACTCAAACCCCTCACCCTCTACTCCTATTTATATCCTACAGCAAACAACAAGAGCCATTGGATTTGACTTGGACTCCAAGGATTAAATCTCAGTCACAAAATAATTCAGTTATGAATCAATCGATTGGCCAACTGATTGGTGAATCGATTAGAATCTTAAAATTCTAAAACCACAGCTAGCTCCATCTCTTGAGATAGGCAATTTTTATATATCATATGTTAGATTCTGCCTTCCAGATTGAGAGATAATACTGTTTCTTTAAGGCTGGTCATCCTGAATATGAAATTGACTTGATTTCTTTTTATTTTGGATTCTTTTTTCTTAGGCATATGTAGGCTGCTTGGCTAGATCCTAGGCTTTGTAAAAAGTTAAAAAATGAGAAAATTTAGGTTCTTTTTAAGCTCTTATTCCATAATTCTTTATTTTCGGTAGATTAAGAGAAAAACATGTTATTAGTGCTATATTTATTTAAATAAAATATATAATGAATGTATAAAAGTGTAATAAAATATGATGATCAGTACATGTTAACTATTTCCAGTACAAAGATGATTCTACCAGCAAATATTACTCATCTTTAAGCAAAATAAGACAAACAATACAACCCAAAGTTACATATATATGATCGCAATGGACTCCAATTGTTTGCTTCACTCTTAACATCACTTTAGCGAGACATGCTCTCAACAACTTTATAATCCCATTGCAATATGTGACTGCAATCCCAACCTCTAGCCTATTCGATGAAATTATAAGCATTTTAGTTGTTAAGTACAAGCATTTCAATTGTTGAAAGACTCGGTGATATTAGAGTTAACGTGACCATATAAAAATATTTAACAGGTACTGGATATAGTTAACAGGTACTAGCTATCGTTAACAGGTATTGGGTATCATTAATAGGTACTAGATATAGTTAACAGGTAATGACTAATATTAACTGGTACCAAATATAGTTAACAGGTACTAGCTAAAATTAATAGATATCAGATATAGTCAATAGGTACTGGCTAAAGTTAATAAGTAGTAGAAATAGTTAATAGGTACTGGCTAAAGTTAATATGTACTGGAGATAATTAATAGGTATTGAATAAAGTTAACAGGTACTGAATATAGTTAATATATAATGGGTAAACGGAACATTAAAGGGATAAACTTAACATGTATTTGATAAGCTAATACTGGGAGTCAAAGTATGTGTTATTAATGCTTTCACATATTTAGTTTTGCTATATAGTAGTTTTTTCTCATCTTCATTTGGGTAAAGCAAACATTAAATTGTTTAATTAAACACAATTGTGCATTCAAAATCAAAACTTTGTACTCTCTTTAGCATTTAAATGACAATATAACTCGCATAGCATTAGCATGGGCCGCAAAATCCTAATTCATCAGAGTTGTGCATTACAAAAACTGAACCTTATTTTCAAATGAAAGCTTTAAACTTGTAGATACCTCACACATCTCTCTCCAGTATTTAATCAAACAATTTACAAGCAATCTCCAAACCGCCACATATCACATATCCACTTAACATACTACTCCAAAAAACAAAGTTGAGGATGGCGGCGAGCCTGGAGAGGAGATACTACTCCAAATAACATGTTCCTGTTAAGTATCACAAATGCATGTTTACTTCGTCATGTACCTATTAAGTATAACTGGTTCTTTTTAAGCATCACATGTATATGTTAAGGTACATGTTAACTATAAACTATTCTGGTTAAATATCATATACACCTATTGATGGTAACATGTACCTATTAAAAGTAACTTATAATTAATATATAGGATAATTTCTCATCGCCTACCAATTAATAAGAAAACAGATATTAGAGCTAACATGACTATATATAAAAACATTTAACAGTTACTGCTATGGTGTTTTTAATACTGAATATTAATTTCCACTCAATAGCAGACAAGTGTCCCGCATTACGCTTAATCAAACTAGTTCAACATTCCAAGAAAATTAAAGACCTAACACGGTCGACTCAATCAAGCTGGCCTTATGTAGTTGAGTCGAAGGGCGGTACTTGTCGACCACCCCCTTCGGTCGACTCAAGGTGAGCTGCTCTCAACTAATTAGGTGACCGACATCTCACATACCCGAGTCAAAAGGCGGTACTTCTCAGCTCTCGACCAGATGAGTTAAAAAGCGACTATTACCTCGAAAAACTCCCGTCGACAGTTGATCACCATCACTATAACTGACATTAAACGCACAACTGGCGCTATCATTTCTCCATCTCTAAAAGTCTTTATGACACATCGGACCACGTCGACACCACACGCCTCTTACCACTTCACATTAAACGCTGAGGTGACTTTCCCACCACTCAGTACCTGACACATGTAAAGCAATACTGACTTAGCCACCAGCTTAGACTCGGTCGAAGTTACCAGACTATCCCTCTACTACTACTATAAATAGGGGACTATTTTCAGTACAAGGATAAGCAATTTCTGCTACTCAAAAATGGAGAGCTCTTCCAGTTCTTCAATTTTATCCCCACTCAAGTATTTTTGTGACTTGATCATTGGAGGAACCATTAGAAAACCCAACTTCGCCCTCTTACGAGTTCTCTCATGTGTAGGGAAGAGCAGTCGACTCCGAGATCAGACATTTGAAGGAGTTAGAGAACCCTAATCACTCTCAACAACTCATCCTTAACTGACTGTTTGATTATTAACATCAATAGTTACTAGGTAAAGTTAACAGGTATTGCCTAAAGTTAACAGTTCTAGGTATAGTTAACAGGAACTGGCTAAAGTTAACAGGTATCAAATATAGTTAACAGGTACTGATTAAAGTTAATAGATATTGAATATAGTTAACATGTACTGGATAAAGTTAACAAGCAGTCAATATAGTTAAAAGTTACTGGCTAAAGTTAACATGTACTGGATAGAACGACCCAAAACGTAACAAAATGAGGTCAATGGATAGTCATCTCAATTGACCTCTACTTCAATTTTATTTCATTTGTATAGATATAAACAATTTTATGATTTCCATAATAAGATTAATCTATTTTTTAACCATTGAATTCAACACACACCAAGTTCTCTGGTTGAAGCAAATCAACAAACACACTGTATGCAGTTTCAAAAGAATACAATCATAACACATAAAAACAACTCGTATTCATAAAAGGTGTGCCCAACTAGTCCCATAAATAGTTCATCAAATCACATTAGCTTCATCAAAAAATTAATCAAAATTTTCATTTTTGAGGGCACATCTTACAGTATTTCCTCAAATACTTGGCATTAATAAATTTTTAGCCCAAGTAATAACATTTTAACCTACATGCCAACCATCCACCTCACAAGCATTTTAACAAACAACACATATGTCCCAAAACCCTCATTATTCTCCTCCTCCTCCTTCATTACCCGCTAGATCTAAGCCCTAACCCTGACCTTCATCTCCTAGCTACCTTCTACACCTCTTGCAGACCACCCTCCATCACCAAACCCATCCATACCCCCTCCTAATGTCCCTTTACCTCCCCTGACCATGGACCTTACTGGATTAATGAGCTTGACCTCTCCTTCCTTCTTTCCTACTCCTTCTTCATGTTCCTCTTTGTCCATCTTGCCTACTGCCTCTCCTCCTCCTCTAGCCTTCTCAATGATTGCCTAAGACGATAGGGTCGGAGGATGCACTGGAGGTTGGTGGTGGTAGAGGGGAAAACGGGATAGGGAGATGGCACGGTCGGAGGAGAAGAGGAGTAAGAAGGAGGAGAAGAGGAAGGGTAGGGTTTGGGGAGAGGAGGAGAAGCGGAGGAGAGGAGAGAGGAGAAGTTGTGGTCTCCATGAGAAAAAGAGATAGGCAGAAGTGAAGGAGAAGAAGAAGAGGAGTATTTTTATAATTTTCTAAATATTTTTCCTCTTTATATTAGCTTAAGTGCTAATCCTCCCTTAGGAGTCGCCACGTGTTCCTTGTTAACTAATCATCAAATTGACTTTGCCCTACGCAGGACGACTCGAGCGGCTTCAACACTCGACCCTTCCCAAGAAGGGCCAGGTCGAAAGACGTCCTAGGTTGGATCTCACCCCCTAACCTTATCATTCTATAAGGCTGGGTCTAGAACTTTTGAAACTAACTAAAAAGGTAGTACTTATCAGCCTCCTCGCAAGACCGAGGTGAAAGGCATCCTTTGTCGGCCCACTCGCCGAACCAAGTCAAGAGGCGGTTTGTCCTTGAACTCCTTGCTAACAGCCTACACCAGCGCATGGAATACATGATCAGAGTCATTATTGCTCTAGTCCCGAAAGACTCCATGACTCATCATCCTCCATCAGCACCATGCTTCCCTAGTCGCCACCATATTAAGCACACAAGTGACTCATCTTATTTATAGCCAACATGTATGGAATATCTGCTATCTCAGCTATCTGCTAAACTCAGCCAGAATTACACAAACACCCCTTCAGCTAGGTATAAATAGGCCGATCACCTACTAACCAACATAACGCAATTTCAACATACTTAAGACTTAGAACTTATTCAGTTCATTGATTTCTTCTGGATCATAACTGATTTGATCATCAGAGGAATCACCAGAGAACACAACTCTGATCCTCTAATGTGTTGCGGTTTTGTAGGACTCTCTTCCTATTAGGAGCTCGATTGCCAAAGGAGATTAAGGGACCCCACCCTCTTCGATATCAGCCCCAAATCCCGCTGTTGAGAACCAAGACATCAACATTGGCGCCCACTGTGGGGCATCTTCATCGCTTTTTTGAGGAAGTGGGCGATCCCCTATGTCTGAATCTCAGAATTAGAAGCTACCCTTGCCATTTAAGCGCTATGACAATCAGGATATTCCACCCGAGATTGAATGAAGAGTAAGGCTAAGAAGCCAGGTTAGTCATAAAGTATAAAACATTTCAGATTATACCTCCCCAAAATATAGTCAAGAGACCCTTCCATAAACAAGAGATATTTTGTGTTGTGTACTAACCGGTATGCAGTCTTCACCGCTCAATCTTTATCAATTCGACAATGAAGACTAAAGACCTTGGCATCATTCTCATGGATAAGCCCAAGGCATGTACCCAAGAACTTGGTGTCACTTCAAGTGAACCCAAGGCAAGGGGTCCAGTCACCCCCAACACGGTCAAATTGGACACATAAGACCTTGGTACCCATTTGGGATAAAACCAAGGCACGTCATCAATTCGATCATCTTTGACTCAAAAGACATTAGGATCATTTTCATAAGCCCAAGGCACATACCTAAGACCTTGGTGTCATTTCGAGTAAACCCAAGGCCTGAGGTCGAGTCGTCCCCAGCACAAGGCATGAAGCCAAGTCGCCTCAACCTGAGAATATCTAAAAATAGACTTGTACTCAATCAAAGAATATTACAAACTCTTAAATATAAGAACACAATCATGAAGGTACACAGTTCAGATTGATAAAAGTAAATCTTTTTCATTTATATATTCAAAATGTTTTCAGTACAAAAAAGTACTAACACAAAAGGAGAGAAAATAAATATGAGCTCCTAAGGGGTTGGACTCGGAGAAGCTACAGGACTTAGAGTTGAAGCGACACTGGAACTTTGAGCAAGCTTAGGAGGAGTAGCACTCGGACCAGGAATAGAAGTCAAGCGTAGAAGGGCAACAGCAGTGGAAGTTGGTGGAGAAGTCAGTTGAAGCACAAACCCGACCTCTTCACCCCCTTCCTCTTCATGACGGCTCACCCAGCTATCATGATCCATGCCCTCGCCTGTTCCCTGGACTGACTCATCATCGTCATCATCCCTACTCCTGGCATCAAGCACGAGCCCCCCTCCTTTCCTCTCTATCTCCTACAGAGCGTCAAGACAGTTGGCCACTCATGGAGGATAGTGGAACCACTCAGGATCGGTTTTGAGCTTAGGAGGAAACTGCATCTCTAGATAGTCGACGCCGGTCTTGCAAGTGAGTGCCACCTCCACCTTCCCAAGAGTACCGTTGTGGTAGTCCTCAACCATCTTGAACTGGTAAGCCTAGGACTCCATATGATTGAGGCGATCCTGCAATGCCTGTACTTTGATGAGAGACGACTCATGTTGTCACTCGGTTTCCAATGTTGCTCGGGTGCTCTCTTGCCTTAGCTTCTCATGAGCAATCTGCTCCTCCTTTAGCTGATCCTACAGAGTCTCAGCATTCTGGCAAGCTAATCGAGCTAGCTCGTAGGCTTCGGCACTATCTTGCCTTTTGACCTCAAGCTCTTTGGTCAAGTATCTTATCTTCTCATCCTGCTCACGGAGTTCAGGCTCGAGATGGCTGAGGTGTTCTTAGAGCTTGCTGATCTTGACTGACTTCTTGCAATTAGAAGCCTTCAGGCCCTTGACGACATTGTTCCACATCTCCACCTCCCGGCACTATTTGCCCTCGCCTCTTCTCCAGGCCGTGAGCTCATCCTTTTTGGCAGCCAAATTTAGGAGAGTCATCTCCTGGGCCACCTTCCGAGTTTCTAGTTCTTCTTGAAGCCACACATGCTCGAATCGACCGAAGAATTCCTACTCTACCAAGGCCCCTCGAAACATGTAGCCCTTGAGGGGCTGATGGAGGCTGACATCTGGCATGGCCACAAGGATCTCATCATCCCGAGGCAAGAAGAACTGCTCCAGAGCCCTAGTGTGGGTATAGTCGAGACTCTAGGACCGACCCTCTCCTATCAAGATATCGCCTAGGCTTGAATCTGAATTCCTCAGATGGCTCTTTGTCATAGCAGGGGATGAGTCTAAATGACCCCATCAAAAGCATCATCAAGTCTCCTCATTTCTTTGCGTCGAGCTCATCGAAGTGGTAGGGGAAATGCCATCTGAATCCCTGAGCAGGGGACACCCCTTCAGCAGTTGGTTCCTTTCCATGGCAATTAGCTAACTCATCAAGCATGTCAGGGGCCACCTCCCTTTCCGTTGGGGCCTCGATCGGTCAGACTCACCCATGGTGATATCGTTGCCCCTTTCTCTAGCAGGGGACCTTGTAGGCTATCTAAAAATTACTGAAGATAGCCCATATCCATGAAATATTATCAATGAAGGTTACAAGTTGACGACTTTCACGACAACAAAGGAGAATCAGAATCTAACATCTCCAGAGTACAAGGATTACAAATTGACAATCCTTGTGAAAAGAGATCACAAGTATTGATCTCTTCAAAGCAAAACACGGGGCTCACCCCTGCGTCTCAATACAAAATGCAGGGTTCACCCCTGCGTTCCAATACAAAACGCGGGTCTCACCCCTGCATTCCAATACAAAACACGAGGTTCACCCTTGCGCTCCAATACAAAATGCAAGGGTCATGCCAGCGTCTCTAAGTTCAAGACGCAGAGCTCACCCCGCGTCTCCAAGTTCAAGACGCGGACCTCACCCCCGCGTCTCCAAGTTCAAGACGCGGAGATCACCCCCGCGTCTCCAAGTACAAGACGCGAAGCTCACCCCCGCGTCTCCAAGTTCAAGATGCGGAGATCACCCCCGCGTCTCTAAGTTCAAGACGCGGAGATCACCCTGGCGTTTTCAAGTTCAAAACGCAGGGTTCACCCTGGCGTTTTCAAGCTCAAACGCGGAGCCCACCCCCGCGTTCTACTGTCAAGACACTGAAGTCATCACTAGAAAGCGGACCTCGCTCCCGAACGTGAAATTCGCGTTTGACTAGGTCAAACACGACCTAAACAGTTCCAAAACCATTTTACACGATTTGAGGGCCACTAACCCTTATTTAGGAGAGTTTTAAGGGGTCTGCTACACCCTTTAAAACCCCTATAAAGAGTGGAAAATCTGCTGAAGGAAAGGTGGGTCAATTTCACTAAAAAAGGAGGGAGAAAAGAAAAGTCTCTTCTGCGCAGCTGTGATAGGCACGACGATCGGACCTTCATCCATGGTCTGATCATCCTGAAACTTAGACAGCGGCTTCAGCATTCATCTTTCCAAATTCTGAACAGTGAAGATTGGATTCTACCAGTCAGATATGGAGATATTGAGGTTTTACCATTGCCAATCGTTCTAGGATCGCAGAGAATTGTTTCTTCTGCACAGCTGTGATCAGAGCGACGATCGGCCCTTCATCCGTGGTCCGATCGGCCTGAAACTTAGACAGCTGTGTCCGTACTCATCTTTTCCAATTCTGAATGGTGGAGATTAGATTCTACTAGTCAGATGTGGAGATATTGAGGTTTTACCGCAGCCAATCATTCCAGAATCACAGAGAACGGTTTCTTCTGCGCAGCTATGATCAGAGCGACGATCGGCCCTCCATCCATGGTCCGATCAGCCTGAAACTTGGAAGACAGCTTTAGTACTCGTCGTTACTAATTCTGAACGGTGGAGATTGGATTCTACTAGTCCGATGTGGAGATATTGAGGTGTTATCACAGCTAATTATTTCAATATCAAACCTCCTTTTCAAAAATTAACTCTTCTAAAGAGTTCCTAACTCAACAGAGTTTAAAACTTGCACAGCAAGTTCTTTTCGGCCATTCTTGGATAAAAAGATTATTAATCCTTTTTTAAAAATTAACTCTTCCAAAGAGTTCTTAACTCAGTAGAGTTTAAAACTTGCGCAGCAAGTTCTTTTCGGCCATTCTTGGCTAAAAGGATTATTAATCCTTTTTTTTTAAATTAACTCTTCCAAAGAGTTCTTAACTCAACAGAGTTTAAAACTTGCACAAAAAGTTATTCCTAGCCATTCTTGGCTAAAAGGATTATTAATCCTTTTCTAAAATTAACTCTTCCAAAGAGTTCTCAAAACTTGCTCGGCA
>JBAKGM010019741.1:0-10037 GCA_037177215.1 Asparagus racemosus | reverse complement strand
ATATATATATATATATTCGTTTATGAACTTGTTCTACTTTGTCGGGCATTCTAAGTGACCATTTAATGATTTTTGGGCCAACGGATCCCAATCTAGTTGGGCCAAAGTTATTAAGTGTTGAAAATACTCCTTGAGCTTAATCACTCAATCAACTTAGGTTTAGTAAAATAGAATCACCTTGGAGTTCAAGAAGATTTTTATTGGTGCCTATTTGTAACACTCTTCTTTGTAAAACTTTTTTTCCTCCTTTTTTTGAATATATATAGATAGATATAGTTGCATATATCTCGAAAAATATTCAGATCAAGAGAAATTTAAAAATCATTTCTTAAGAAATTTCATTACTTTAATTAAAAGTCTAAGTTTAGACTTTAGTGAAGTGTACTACTACTTTAAAAATCATTTATTAAGAAATTTATTTAGAGTTATCATAAAAGGTCAACTTATATATAAAAATAACTAAGAACTAAAGAGTTTAAATAATTCATCAAGTAAATCAATTGCTAATTGATTTAATCAAGTTGGCAAGTGATAATTGTTTTTGAAAGAAAAGAAGATACAAGAAAGGATGAAATGAAGAGAGAAGATGAAAATAAGGAGAAAAGATGACAAGTCCTCACTCTTACACCTAAATTTTGCATTGTCCTCAATACAAACTATATGATGCCCAAGGGAAATCAAATAGGAAATAATGCACTTACATTTATTTTGTCAACCTTCAACAATGATAAAAATCTGTAATTATCTTTGATATGAGGAGGTTGTAGTGAAAATTTTATTTTTCACTTTTTCTTTTTATTTTAACCCTTTTTTCTTTCCAAAGTTTTTCTTTTTTTTCTTCTTTTCTTTCTTTTTTTCTTTTATTTATTTCCCTTCAAAAGAACAAGAAACTCTCAAAGGAGAGAAGAATAAATTCTTTTTATGTTTCTTATTATTATGAGACAAAGAGTAAAGATGTAGAATATGAGTTTTAAGATGAAAGCCCGAGTCTTACATCAAATCCTACCCTATTGCTAAAAGTTCTACCTCGAATTTTAAATAAGCTTAGAATGATAAACTCAATGATGTGTTTAAATTCTATATATTTTGAGGTTTTTAAAGATTTCTGCAATGTTTGAAGGCAGGTAAGAAGGGGGTTATGCATTTTAAATTTTCAGTGTTGATCAAACAAAAAGCATGTCTTAGATTTGAACTCAGATTCCACATGAATGAAAGTTTGTCCTAACATAACCAATTCTTCTTTAAAAATTTCCTCAAACCTAAGATTCATGGTTGAGGTATGATAAATTGGTTGTTCTATATTTTTTAGGACACTAAACTCATCAGCAAAAAGTTCTACAAAACTACGATCAGATAAACTTATGTCTGAATCTGTGAAAACTAGTTCTGATTCAAATTCCTCTAGTATCTTGACTTCATCACCAAATATCTTCTGAAAATGCAGGTCTGACTCACTTTTCTCTTCTTACTTCACTTAAATTTTTCTAGATGTAGTTTACTTCTAGAGGTTGATCTGATGAATCAGTCAGCCTAGATTGACAATATTGAGATCAACTGTCATATTCTCAAAAGACAACTTCATTTGACAGTTCTACAATTGATCACAGCATTAGTAGTTGTTAAGAACAGTCTTCCTAAACTGATAGGTATTTGACCTTTGAGATTGAAGGTAGGCTGCGTCTCTAAGATTATGAAATCAACGGAAAAAATGAACTCCCCTATTTTGATTAGAACATCATCTATCTATCCCTTAGGAATTTTTATAGATCTATCAGGTAACTGATGGGCACCTCTATTTAGGTTTAATTCACCTACCCCTAGTTGTTGCAAAACTGAATAGGGAAGAAGATTCACTCTAGCTCTCAAGTTTAGAAGTGCCTTATCAATGAAGGTGTTTTCTATGACACATGAAATTGTAAGCCAAATGGGCTCTTTATGTTTCAAAGGCATGAACTTCGAGAGTATATCACTGATATTGGCAGCTAGAAAGACTTTTGAAAATATTAGTGGTTTGTTTCTTAGTATATAAATTCTTCAGAAATTTTGCATAAGAGGAGATTTGTTCGATTGCATTTAAGAGAGAAATATTGATCTTGACCTACTAAAAAGTTTCTACAATTTTTTCTACTTGGAGAGAGTTTTTCCTGGGCCTGAGTCTACCTAAAAAAGGAGCAACGAGTTTAAATCTATCAAAATTGAGCTCTTTTAGTCATCAGAAGGGGTTGATTGTTGAACAAAGTTATCAGAAGGAGAGAGAATTTGTTCAGGATAAATATTTTGAATAGGAGAAGAGGAAGAAGGAGTTTGATATGGAGGCATTTTAACTTAATTATTGGCCTGTTTCCTGACTGTAGTGAATGGATTGCATTCACTTGAGCTTGGTAGGTTGAACTTGATCTAGTATTCTTAGGGTTTGTAACATCGAAAATTTTCATTTCTCTCTTTCACTCACGACACTAGCTATTTCTAGTCTTTAAATTATAAATAACTCAGATTACAATTCAAAAGAAATTATAATAAAATAAGAAAATTTATAGAGATCTGGGGCATTTTATGTGTGCCGATAGAACTTCTGTCTTATACTCCGTTGATGGTGCGACAAAGACGTGGAGTCTCTTGCTGATTGGAAATTGCTAAAGAAGCTAAAATCTAAAGGAGTTGATTGGTTGAAGATGCTGAGTCTTGAGACCAATTTACTCTTGATTCTTCAAAAGTCCTTGCTGCCCTAAAATGAGCAACCTCCCCGTCTCTTATAGGCTAAGAGAGAGAGAGATTGTAGCCATTAAATATTGATTAAGTGAGCCATTCACTTAGGAGATAATGGGGAGTACCATTTGAAAATAGCTCTTGAAATAGTCAATGACAAGGTTCGCCTATAACAATCAAAGGCGAAGCTCGCTAAGCAATTCTTGGTGAAGCTTGTTGAGGTATTCTGGCAAATCTTCCTGAGCAATTCTGGGTGAGGCTTCCCAAATGGCTTTGGGCGATGTTCATTTCAGTGAACTTCACTAGAGCATGAACAATCCATGTTCTTTGAGATGTGGATGACGTGGTCTGCATAGGTCTTTGGGGTGTAGTTCGCATGAATCTTGGGCAAACTTTGCTATTGTTTGGTTGCGCTTTGACGTGGGTTTGTGTTTGGGCCCATATGAAGTGCTTAGTCCATATGCGTTCTTGGACTGGTCTTGATTAGGCACTCCGTGGCATTTTTGTTCATTAAAGTTTGTGTCTAGAATGAAATTCATCTTCCTTTGGGTTGGAGCAAGGTTCGTGGGATAGTGATGTTTGCTTGAACCTGAGTTTTGGCAAAGTTCTCTCAGCTTTGATTGTTTGAATGAGGTTCGCTAACTAATGGGGGTCGCGAAGGCTATTGTCTCTAGATATGAGCCTTGATTTGCAGTTAGGATTTCTCTTTAGGGTCAAATATTCAGTAAGATTCACTGGACACCCTAGGATTAGGCTATCTTTTAGCCTTCATGTTTGGTCTAATCACTTCTCGTAAAATATGTCGTTTGTTATGGGAATTTAGATTCGGAGGGCTTATAAATAGCTCCTTCCATCCTCATCTTTTTCCATCTCACAGGATTGCTACTGTTTTTCATCTAAACACAGAATATGAAGTAGAATATAGCAAATAAAAGTGATAAATAATTTAAATATCACCAAGAGCAACTAACGAAGAGCACACAAGATTTTATAATGGTTAGGATAAACAATCCTATGTCCAAACTCCGTTTTCAGGAAGGGGCTTCTCACTATGAAAAGTGTTCACACGAATCACAAGCCCAATTTAGTAAGCTTACAAGATCGAAACCCTAGTTTCTCCCAAACGAGTCATCTAACCCAACTTTTTACTATGACTAACTCCTAGCCCTATTTAGTCTTAGCCCTCAATTCAATTGGCAAGAGCATATTGTAAAAGAAGTTCAAAGAAATACAAATCATATATCAATGAAGTTCAAGAAATGACCAAACATGAAGGCTGAAAGATACCCTATTTAATCTCAACCCTCAATTTGATTGGCAAGAGCATATTGTAAAAGAGGTTGAAAATTCTTTTATTAATTGCAGTAAAGTTAAAATTTTGGAAGATCTTCTCAATTAAGAGTAACCCTCCTCTCCAAATGGAGTTTTTACAAAAAATTCACACTTAAACCCTCATTCTCTGCCCCTATTTATAGAGTATTAGTCAATATTAGCCTTTAGATTAAACTTAATTCCCAAGTTACACAATTTCAGCCTTTGATTTGTAACTGCACATTTGGTATCGATACGATTATCAATACTAGTATCGATAATGAGGGTATAAAAATATAATAAAATATGATTATCAGTCCCCTTAGGTGCTAGAAAACTCTCAAACCAGTATATACCTATGCTAGATAGCAATGACCAAACCAGTTTTATTCTACCAGCATAGAAAAGAGAATGAGACCCCAATGCCCTAACTTTAGCTTCAATTCTCACGATAAGCTCATGGTAATGAGAATGAGAAACTCTAGTACCACATAGAGGCACCCAAGGCACCCCAAGATACTTAAGTGGAAGCTTTCCCTCCTAAAATCTGCCCCTTTAAAGTTTCAAGGACACCAGCAAAGAAAGGATTGCTCTTATTTACATTAACCATGAGCTTGTTGGATCTGAGATGCAAGTGTAGAAGGAAGATGAATAGGATTGCTACAGTTTTTTTGACTAAACACAGAATATGAAGGGGAATATAGCAAATAAAAGCGATAGACTATTTAAATATCACCAAGAGCAACTAACAAAGAGCACAAAAGATTTTATAATGGTTAGGATAAATAATCCTATGTCCAAACTCCCTTCTCAGGAAGAGACTTCTTACTATGAAAAGTGTTCACATGAATCACAAACCCAGTTTCTCCCAAGCTAGTCATCTAACCCATCTTTTCACTATGACTAACTCCTAGCCCTATTTAGTCTCAACCCTCAATTCGATTGGCAAGAGAATATTGTAAAAGAAGTTCAAAGAAATACAAATCATATTTGCAATTAATAAAAGCATTTTTTACCTCTTCATATTCTTCATTTGTTCTCTTTATTTCTTGATGAAGATGAAGATGAAGATGAAGATAAGAGATTTGCCTTCAAGGGGCTAGAACCCTCTTGCAATGTAAGTTTTCCCTTTTATATTTTACTTTCTTGCTTAAATATTCATGCTTTAGGATTTTATTTTCTTTTGGTATAGATTTATTTTGATGCCTTGTAGAGTAGTTTTACTTTCATGTTTTTATTTTTTTATTATTTTCTTGCATTTTTATTTGGTAATATAGACTAACTTTCTTATATTTTTCTTTTTATAATTAGATATATTTTTATATTCATAGTTTTAATCTTTATTTATTTATTCTTATGTTTGTAGTTAGTTTCTATTTTTCTTGTATTTTATTCTTTTTCTTTCATACTCTCTAGTTTATATTTTGTTTTATTTTTTTAATTTTAATAATGTGGAACTAAAATCTTGTACAAATTCTAGAATTGTATGAAACTAGTTTTATTTCTTTTATAATTTGTGGATTGCTCTCTTGTGCTTAAAATGATCATGTTTAGGATAATCAATTAGAGAACTAATTAGTAGAAGAAGGATTTGATAATTTATACTTATCTTGTGTGATTTTATAGGTTATGCTTATGAATTCTAGAATTAATATCTAGTTGTTGTTCTTCTCATGAATGTGAATTTTACTTGGATGATAATTTGATAGGATATGATTTCCTTAAGTGGTTTGCTAGTCTATGCTTAATAAATCTAAAGTAAAATGTGATAAAAAGAGAATAGTTTATAAATTCTAAGTGAAATTAACTAGTGGATTCAATTCTATATTTCTCATATCTTAATTGAATTCCTCCATCTTTTACTCTTGTCATTTTCCTCTTTATTCTTGATTTCCCTTTATTCGTTTCTTATTTTCCTTTAATTTCTTCTCCCCTCTTAATCTAGTTTTGTTTTATTTGTGAATAATCACAATTTTCTCACATCTCTCCACAACTAGAACTGTCACTCTTAATTGTCCACACAACACACAATTTAGAAAACCAATTTTGATTATTTCCTACAACACCTTCCTCAAGGGATCGATATACTATAACTTGATAGTTGTACACTTGCAACTAGGTTTTATTTATTTGCTATCAAGTTTTTGGCACTGCTGCCTTGGAAGGTGCTTATAAGAAAGATTTTTCTATTTTGATTCTTTAATTTGTGTGTTTTTTGTGAAGGAACCATTCTGACGATTGAAGATCGAGGGTTGAAGGTTGAAGATTGAAGATTCATTTAAAGTAAGTCCGTTTTCTATTAATTTCAATTTCACCCCTTTAGTTAGTTTCTCACAATTAAAGACAATTCGGGTTTAATAAAAAATTTTAAAAAAATTTTACTTTTATCAACCCTAATAAAAATTCACCCTCTACTTGGACATTTACTAATAAGATAATAAATTTAAACAAGAGCTCTCATTCTCACTTTTGTTTGATTGTTAACCTTAATTAAAAAATAAAAAAATTTGTTTGCATTAGTTTGTAGTTGCTTTTAATTCCTAGAGTTTCATTGCATATAATAGTAGGAATTCACCAAAGTGGTTTAAGCATATTGATTTGACACTTACTTAAAAATATTCTTAAGGGAAAAAACCCACTAATCAAGATAAGGTGAGGGATTTTATCACCCTTTCCTTAGCATAAATCACTAATTCCTCACTACACAAATCCTAGCCTTTTTAAAACTCATTAGACATTGGCCCCTAAGGACTCGAGCTTATTAAGGAACAAGAAATTGTTAAGTGAACCAGTTTAAGTTTATTTAAATCCGTTAGTGTCTAAGGTAAGATTTAGGGGTTGTGTAAAGCACTCCACAAGGAACAAGTTACTTAATTGGTCTTTGACCTCTCTCTAGTACTATTCTTACCTTGCTAACTAACCTAGTAAGCTTCAATCTTTTCACTAAAGGAGTTTTTGGTTAGGAGCTGGTCTAGTTGAGTCTAGGCTTAACCCTAGAATTTAAAGTATTGACACAAAGTGATTGCTCTTGATTTGTTTTAGTTAGTTTTTTCCCTTTTATCCTTCTCCTTCTTCTCATTATCTTTTAGATCTTTTAGTTTTCTCTTTAAAAAAATAAATAAAAACTCTTAACTTTTGTTATTTTTAAAAAGTTTTTATTTCCTTTTTTCCTTTTTAGTTAAAAAGAAAAGAAAAAAATTCTAAAAAGAATTTGTTTGGTGTATGCGAATTTGGATTAAGGATAATACCAATCGTTTAATCCATGTTAAACCATTTATTAAGAATAAAGAAATAGCTAATACTAATCTACCCATTCTTCAAGATATATGTTATCCAACTAAAAATACAATCCCATCTTGCATTTAGCTACCTGAGATCAATTGAACTAATTTTGAGCTTAGACCACATTTCATAAACATACTTAAAAAATTCTTTAGAAATGAAACTGAAGATGCTTATATTTTTATCACCGAGTTTGAAGAAGTTTTTATTATGGTTAAGATTAGGAAACTATTTGAGGATGCGATTAAGCTTAGATTTATTCTTTTTGCTCTTAAGGACAAAGCCAAGAAATGGCTGTATAGCTTACCCATAAATTCTATCTCAACCTGCAATGAAGTTATTACCATTTTTCTAAAGAAATGTTTTTTATTCCATAAAACGGTTAAGCTTCAAAACAGCATTCAAAATTTTAAGATAGTCCTGGAAGAGCCATTCTGGAAGTATTTTGATAAGTTTAAGGATCTTATTATCTAATGTCCTCATCATGGTCTAGAAAAGTGGCGAATATGCCAAATCATCTATGAAATATTAAATTATTCTTCAAAAACTTCCTTAGAATCAATTTGTCAAGGGAATTTCATGAAAACAAATGCCCATGAACCTTGGAAATTTTTATAGAGTTTATCTGAGAAAACCATGCAATGGGAACACTGTGATGAAAGAGTTTTATTAGTTCCCCAACCCAAATCTAGTGGTCTTTCCTTAGAGTCAAACATAGCCTCTGAAGCAAAGAAGGCTACAATTATGCATAGGTTAGAAGCCTTAGAAATCAAAGAATGAGCTCCACCTCAAATCAATCAAGTTTCTACCTTAGGTTGTCATAACTGTCTTTTTCCAACTCATGTGTCAGAGGAATGTCCTCTCTTAGGAAATAATCAACCACTAAGTCAGGTAAATGCTACATTCTAGTATTCCGTGAATGATCCATTTTCTCCAACCTACAATTTACGTTAGAGAAATCACCCAAACTTTCTATGAAATTAGGGAAGCTACTCTAAAAATTAAAACTTCACTCTCGCTTCAACCCAACAATTTCCTAGAGGAAACACAGTTCCTTTCAATTCACAAAATAATTTATGCTGATGATCTAAATCACATAGTCAAATAAGTGAGTTGTTGACGTGATTAGGGCCACTAACTTCTCTTGATGCTTGGTTCAGATTATTCCCTGAAGTTCTCTGCATAAATAACAAATTATAAGAGGTTGGGGTTAGCCCCTGGTGGTTCCTCCGACGATCAAGTTAGCTGATAATCTTGAGTGGGGAAATAACACAGAATAAGCTTAGAGTTCTCTTAATAGAAAAATAGTTTAGAAAGTTGCTTACCCCAAACTATGGAATAGTCCCCGTATTTATAATAGTAATAGAGGGGTAGATCCTTAACTTCAGTCGAGTGTGAGCTGGTGGGTGAGTCAGCACTGGTTTTATAGCTGTCGGCCGTTGATTGGTGAAGAGGTCGTCTCAGCATTGGTGTGAAGCGACTGGGGGCACGTCGACTGATGTGTCTTAAAGATCTATGAGAACAGAGAATTGATGGCTCCAATCTCACATTCAATGCGACGATAACCTAATGCTAGTGAGGGGCATGAGACAATTCATCGCCTTCCTATCTTAGGTGTAATGCCGAGATGTCCCGCCTTTCGTGTTGACTTAGTAAGGAGTCGACCAACCGGCCCTTCAGGTTGTCGGCCGGGTCGACTCGAAAAGGAGTCAGCAACTAGTACCGCCTTTTGAGTCGAACAAGCAAGGTACTTACCCCTGAGTCGACTGAGTCAGGTGTTCGGGTTGCCCCGATCTAATGAACCGGTCTGAGAACCCAAATACAGGACATTTGTCGAATAATCACTAATTATAACTTGAAAATGAAAGTGCCACAACAGTTGGTCCTTTTCACTTAGAGTCGGCTGTTGATGGGTCCAAGTGAAATAGAGATATGGCTCATCTTGTCGTGAAGCACATTAATGGCGAGAATGTGAATAGTACTTCCGATGCGATGTGAGTGACGTCATCATCTACTTTTTGACTGCGGGCATTTCACACTTCGTGTTCAATAACGGGTTAGTTAAGGCGGGTATGCTTTGCCTCGAACATGGTTAGGTGCTTCGGGTTTCAGAGTTAATCTGGACTGTTGTTTCCGAACCCTCTTGAACCACTATGGTCTTGATAGCTATTGGCCGAGATATTTATAAATGGGATTGTGGAGAGGAGAATGAAGATTGTTGATTCCATAGAAAACTCATCTCTCCTGAAATTTCAATTATTCTCCATCCGATGACCTTTTTGAATTTGTAATAATGGACGCTTCCAGTCTCAATGCTAGGCAAGAACTGTTGTCGGAGATTCACTCGAAGGTGACTATGGCGCAGTTAAAAACTCTCCACGATAAATATGACATTCCTCAGGCATATAAACTGACAGTGCTGACGAGGTCTCAGGCGATCTTTGACCATCAAGAGGGGAAAAGCCCGCTGTTCGCGTGGAAAACAGTTGCTGTCATTTTCATTGATCTGTAAAAGAACCTATTATAAATTTATCTTTTGCAAACAAAATTCAAAATTATAGCGCGCCTTTTTATAAGGCTGTTACAATGAGAAATAAATAAAAATTATAACTTTATATGTTTTTTTCCTTTTGAACAAACGCGGGGATCTCTATTTTACGAGATCCCTCGCTTGCGTGGGATCTTTGCCTGTGCCGGGGACTTCTTTTCCGTCCGTGGACCACCGAACAACCCTGATC
>JBAKGM010019740.1:0-10038 GCA_037177215.1 Asparagus racemosus | reverse complement strand
TTCCTCATTAATGCGACGCCGACGTGTTGTCGTGACTTGAACCCGAGGCGGCCGTCATACGAGGAGGGAGAGATGGGATTGACCTGGCGACGCCTCGCATGTCGTCCGTGGTGGCAGACGGCTAATGCGGCTGTCGGTTTGAGGGGAGCGTATCAGGCTCCTGGAGGAGGAACTTGAGGCCGAGAAGTTAGCCAGGTCGACAGCTGAGGCTGACGGTGTGTTGACCCATCAATCTTTGCAGAGTGTGAGATTGGAGCTGGGTGATATAAGGGCGGCTCATGAGGTGGCTCTGTCGGAGGCTAGGTCCTTCGAGGCTCGGCTTAATTACATAAGTTCCCAGGAGGGGAGGAAAGAGGTTATCGAGGGCTACCGACAAGGTCCGCTCGGCAAAGTGGATGACATGAAAGGCGATACTAGTCGGCCTCCTCCGCGACCGACAGTGACAGCCGCATTAGCCGTCTGCCACCACGGACGACATGCGAGGCGTCGCCAGGTCGATCCCATTTCTCCCTCCTCGTATGACGGCCGCCTCGGGTTCAAGTCACGACAACACGTTGGCGTCGCATTAATGAGGAAATCAATATACAGATTCTCTCCACTCACACAGTATTTAAGGCACCTCGGACGATTAAAGCAGGCCACGCTACAGGTCCCATCCTCATTAACGTTGCCTTAATAGTACAAACTCCCAGTCCACTCCCTGATTGACACTTGGCAGCGATGTTCGGCGCAGCAGAGCGCAATAGCCTCCGCACGTCCCCGTCACATCATCAAATCAGCCTACGTGGATGTAGGGCTGACGCACCATCTTAGTCACCCAAAGTGACGGAATGTCCTCCGACCTACGTATAAAAGCAGAAATCGAACAGTGAGCGAGGTAAGCAAATTAGTTCGCCAAAAAAATCCTATCTTCTATTTCATAAAAATATTTTTCCTTTTCGCATACTGACTTGATCATCGGAGTGACCACCGGAGATCCCAACTCCGATGCTTTCCACAGGTCTTCCTCGGTGTTAAGAGAACCCGCCAGTCATCGTATTAGGAAAAGAAACGGGCCTCACATTGTTAAACTCTAATCCTACTGCGATTAGTGACTGCGTGATTCGAGCGTAAGTTCGAGCATCAACAATATGCGCAGTTACCATTTACATCTTCGGTGAATATTCAGTAGTATAAAATTATTCGTGATGATTGGGTAGGTCAAAATTAGTCTATGATTAATTTCGTGTCATTTGGAAGCAAGAATGTAATTTTAGGATATTTTTAGAATTTATTGTATTGACGAAAATAATTTTGAAAAAAAATTATTCAGTAGAAATATTAGTAAAAGTATTTTTAAATAAATTTTTATTATTGAAAGGAAATTATTTGGGGGAGAAAAAGGATTTTTCGAATAATTTATGAAACTACTAAAAAAGGATTTTTATAATAATTTATGAGATTCTACTGAAAACGAAAAGAAATAGAGATAATTTATGGAAATGAAAATATCTACTGTTCATAAATAATATTTTCAAAATAAATGTAAGGAAAATTAGCTAAGGAATTAATTTATTTGCTTAAATTCGCATTTTTACATTTTTATAATTATTTATAAGTTATTAGGGTTTTCGAAGTATTAATTTGTAGTAAACAAATATCTAAAATTATTAAGTTTATTGCCAAGTGATATTTTAGAATGAATCGGGAGGAAAAATGTTTAAATGAATTATTTTATAAAAGGATCGTTTGAAATTATTAAAGTAACTTCAGAATTATTATTTCAAAGGAAAAATACTATTTTAGAGTATTCATGATGAAAATCTAATTTTTAAAAAGAGATTTTTGGAAAAAAGAGATTATTTTAATTATTTTAATAATGAACGTGTAAGTAATATAAACCGTGACATTTCATGTATGAAACGCACGTTACTTTTAGTTTATTTTACGCTGTTATTACATTAAGTGTTTTTCAGTCACTGATAATTTTTGTGAGATGTTTTGGATTCTAAATAGTAAGTTATTGACGTTTCCGGGATGTCTGTGTATTTAATTGTTCATGGATATTGTTCGTGTATATTACATTCTATTCTCAAATTATTATTCTTGTTTTATGAATCTTTCATGCACTTGTCATGCTATTTCATGTTACACAGAGTTGATCACACTTACAGTATCTGTCGCATTGAGAACCGTTAGTAGTTCATGACTTAGGACTTGTGCGTCATGAACAAGACTTAGTCACATGTGTGTGTTGTGTTAACTATGATTAGGAGGTAAACTCGTGATTTGTTTGACCGTATCGTTAACTTGTAGATACTTGAGACTTAGAGATAGAAAAGTCTTGGTTTATGTTATCGGATGTGACTGTTAATGTATCTTCTAGACCTGTGCCAAGTGATCTTGATTTCGCACTTAGGGCTAGTTTATTGGGCCAGTGAATCATTTCGCACGTGGCCAGTGAAATCGTTTCATCACCTGAGTCCTGCTTGTGTCCGGACAAGCCGGAATCGGATTGCGTGTAGTCCTCTGACCGGATCGTTTCACGGCATTGGATGCACGTAGAGGAATATGAACAGTTAGATATCCGAGTATATGAACATTGACTCTTGTGAGATATAGACCAGAGATCTGATATAGAATGGCTAGACTTTAACATCAAGTAGAGATATTTGACAGTTAGGCCACCTGGTTGTACGGACACACGAGTTGCACTTGTATGCTTAGTTCAGTTTTATGTTCCATCCGTGTATCGTTTGGGGTTAAATTCGGGGTTAATATTTAGTTATTTACAATCCGAGACACATGGTATATACATGAGGGTTTCCTTATTTGGATTATTTCGCTCGACGTACTACATCTCGTTTTTGTAGATTTATAAATATTAAACACCCGGATGTACATGGACAGTTAGGCCACCTGCTATCTTGTTGTGGGATCTTACCGTGTGTTATACACGCTGATGTACTCCATCCTTTTGGTGTACGTCAGATTTAGATGACGGACAGGTCCAGTATGGAGAGGTATCGGAGTCAGAGTTTTCCCAGCAGGAGTGCCGCACCGTTGAGGCAAAAGAACCGCCAGAAGCCTAGTTCTTAATTATGCATTAGATGTTGGACGTTAGACTTCATTATATTTTTCTTTAGTTCAGCAGATGTTCTTGACTATTTAGTTTAGTTTTTATCTGGATGTATTGAACTCTTATTTATTTTGCCTGGGATGATATGTATTCCTGTAGTTCTGGATATTATTTATTACATTCTTGCTGATCGTGACTGTGATTGTGAGACCTGTGATTTTATTATGATTATTGCTTGACGCTTGGCGTGTTAGGTTGAGGAGAAGAGTTTGTATTTTATACTTCTCGATCTAATACGTCGTGGGCTTGTTCGGCTCCCATTTCCGTGTATTTTGGGAAGCGGGGTGTGACAGGTTTTTGGTGGTGGCCCACGCAGGTCTCCGAGACCAATTCAGGCTGCTCAGGTCTAGTCACAGTCTCGAGTTTCACAGTAAGAGTATGATAAATAATTTACACGCATATCACTGCTTCATCCGCGAGACTATACTTGAATTTTATCCTATTATTTTGATTAAATATTTTACTCAACTCAATTTTGATTTTATACTGACCCTTCTCTAATGGGTTTGATCCCTTAGAATCATGGTGGGTACTCGTGGTAACGGCAACCCATCCGGTAATAGTAGCCAGACACCCGAAATAGATCCGTGCCAGCTTTTAGCAATGATTCAAGGGTTGGCTAGGAACCAGCAGTTTTTAGCTGGACAGCAACAGTGAGAGCCTCAGCCCCAGCATCCTCCTCGTACGGAGCCTAGAGTTAGGGAGTTCTGATATATGCAACCTCCGTCCTTTTCTGGTGCTGAGGGACCCCTAGCAGCCGAGGAGTTCCTCAAGGTCACGGAGACTATCCTTACGGTGACTTGCATTTCCCCTACGGAGTGAGAAGATCTCATGGACGTTCAGCTGACAGATACGTCCCGGATTTGGTGGACTACAGAGAAAACTTATTTAGAGAGGCCAATTTTGTGGGAGATCTTCACAGAGCGCTTCAGTCAGTACGCTCCCCATCTTGCCACAGATCCCACTATCAGAAAACATCAGTTTCAGAAGGGTCTGGATAAGTATAATATATTGGCTATAGCTGGTAGAGCACTTGTGACCCACGACACTGTTTTAGATGCAACACGCAAGATTGAGAGTGTCCAGAAGGAGCCAGAAGACCCCCATGTGATTCAGAGTAGAGCACTAGCAGCTTCAGCCTGGAAGGTTGAGCATCCTTCTCCGAGGCATCAGGCACAGCAGAGATAGCAGACTCCACAGAGATAGCAGTTTTCCCAGGACTAGCCACCTCCTTCGACGCACCCTTATCAGCACCCTAGAGTTCAGCTTCACAGCTAGTCCTCGACGAGGTGTTCTTATTGCGGCTTTCTCGGGCACACCTATCAAGAATGTCGCAAACACCTTCGCTTATGTTATGGATGTGGGTCTCCCGATCACCTCAGTTCTAGCTGTCCATAGAAGCAGCAGCCTCGTTTACCTCTGCCTCCAGATTAGCTAGCTCTTCCAGCTCCACCTCGACCAGCTCTGACAGCACCAGCTTCACGCAGACCATATCCTCGAGCAGGACCTCTTCCTTCATAGAAGCAGGTTTGCTAGGAAGCATGGAGGCAACAACCACAGCGTCAGACGTTCATGATGTCAGCTGTAGAAACTGAGGTGAATGACCCGGTTAGCACTGGTAAGAGTTGTCTACTCCTAGTTTTTACATTCATATACATTTCCTCACTTAGCATTACTTTATAATATCATAATAGGAATCATTTATGAGTGCTAAGTATAGTTACCTTGACCTACTTCTGTAATAGACAAAGTCCTTGTTTCTTCCATCCCTGCTTTATCACTCTTTGATTCAAGAGCTTCCCACTATTTCTTGTCCCATCGTTTTGCGACCACTCACTCTTTTCCTATAGCTCCTTTGACCACGGACTAGAATATCAACACTAATAGTGGAGTCTTAGAAGCATCCAGTAGTTATGAAGCAAGCCCTGTAGTCATCTGCAAGAGGGAACTCTTTACAAATTTCCTGGTGATTGATTTGCCGAGCTTCGATGTTATTTTCGGGATGGATTGGTTAGGGACATTCTTCGCCACCATTGATTGTCGCCGCAAGAGTATAGTGTTCGAGATACCAGATCACCTGAGGTTTGAGTTTCTTAATGGTAGTATGTCGGCTGAACCTGTGGAGTATAGATCTAAACAGAAGAAGGCGACGTTAGCTACAATGTAGGTTGAATCTGAGAAGTCGGCTGTAGTTCAAGAGTTTGAAGATATATTTCTTGATGATATTTACGGATTGTCGTCGGATCGAGCGATTGAGTATTCTATAGAGCTGAAGCCTGAAAGTGCCCCTATCTCTAAGACCCCTCATCGTATGCCTCCGGATGAGTTGGCCGAGCTTCACACACAGTTTGTAGAGAGGCTTGATACGACCCAGTGTGTCAGCTGGGGAGCACCTGTGTTGCTTGTGGGTAAGAAGGATAGATCCAAGCGGATGTGCATCGACTACCGGGAGTTGAATGCTGTGACAGTGAAGAACAAGTATCCTCTTCCCCGTATCGATGATATATTTGACCAATTGGGAGGATCGAGAGTATTCTCTAAGTTGGACCTTCGGAGTGGACATCACCAGGTGAAGGTTAAGGACTCTGATGTTCCTAAGACTGCATTTAGGACAAGATATGGGCACTATGAATTCCTAGTGATGTCGTTTTGCGTAACCAATGTACCGGCGACCTTCATGAATCTGATGAATTAGGTATTCTATGATGTGCTGGATAAGTTTGTCGAGGTCTTTATTGATGACATCTTGGTGTATTCTAAGAGTGAAGAGGAGCATGCAGAACATTTGTGATTCGTGTTGCAAACCTTGAGAGAGCATCGGCTATTTGCCAAATACAGTAAGTGCCAGTTCTGGCTTGAGCGTATTGTATTTCTAGGACACGTGGTGTCACGAGATGGTATATATGTAGACCTAGAGAAGGTATCTGTTGTTAGAGATTGGCCAACCCCTAAATCAGTATCTGATATTAAGAGTTTTCTGGGCTTAGCTGAGTACTACCGACGCTTCATCAAAGATTTCTCGAAGATTGCAGAGCCTATGACGCAACTTACGAGGATGTTCAATTTGTCTGGTCTGACGCTAGTGAGCAGGCATTCGAGGAGTTGAAGTCTCGATTGATCTCGGCTCCAATCTTGACGATACTAGATAGGAGTGGGAACTTTGAAGTGTTTTGTGATGCATCTGGCAGAGGATTGGGATGTGTTCTATAGCAGGATGGTCATGTGGTACCATTTACATCTCGTCAGTTGAAGCGGCATGAGCAGAATTACCCTACCCACGACTTAGAGTTAGCAGCGGTAATTTTTGCTCTTAAGCTTTGGAGGCACTATTTGTTGGGAGAACAAGTGAAGGTGTTCACGGATCACAAGAGTTTGAAGTATATTTTTACTCAGAAGGAGCTCAATATGAGACAGTGCAGGTGGTTAGAGTTGATGGCAGATTACGACATTGATCTCCAATATCATCCTGGTAAGATCAACGTCGTGCCAGATGCTTTGAGTCGGCTGCCAGCGATCATGACCCTCACTGCCCAATGGAGACTTCAGCAGGATGTGAGGGAAATGAGCATAGAGGTCTACTTCTAGGAGTCACTGCTACATTGATGAATCTTCAGATTCAATCGACCTTAGTCGAGCGGATCAAGGCTGCACAATCAGACGACTCATATCTTCAGAAGTGTAAAGAGTTAGCAGTAGCTAGTCTTCGGCCGGAATTTGTTGTTCATGAGGACGGATCCTTGCGATTCGGGAGTCGTATTTGCTTACTAGCAGGAGATGTTTGAGAGGAGTTATTGCAGGAAGCTCATAGTTCGCAGTATTCTATTTATCTGGGAGGTACGAAGATGTACAAGGACCTAAAGCTAAACTTTTGGTGGCATGGTATGAAAAGAGATGTAGCTCGTAGTGTGGCGAAGTGCCTTGTTTGCCAGCAGGTGAAGGCGGAGCATTAACGCATTGTAGGTTTATTGCAGCCGTTGCCCATTCCGGAGTGGAAGTGGCAACATGTCACCATGGATTTCGTCACTGGCTTACCTCGGAGCACTAGGCAGAACGATGCTGTTTGGGTGATCATAGATCGATTAACCAAATCGGCTCACTTTATTCCATTCTGAGTGGGACAGTCGACGGAGCATCTCACTCAGAGATACATGGAGGAGATTGTGTGATTGCATGGAGTTCCTGTGTGCATCGTCTCAGATCACGATACTCGATTTACTTCTGAGTTCTGGAAGAGTTTACAGACGAATCTTGGGATGAAGCTCAGTTTTAGCATGGCTTATCATCCACAGACCAATGGGCAGTCAGAGAGGACCATTCAGATTCTGGAGGATATGCCTAGGGCATGTATGTTGGACTTTCATGGATTGTGGGAGGACCACTTGCACCTGGTAGAGTTTGCTTATAATAAGAGTTTCCAGGCGAGTATTAGGATGGCCCCTTTTGCAACTTTGTATGGAAGGAAGTGTCGCTCCCCTTTGAGTTGGGATGATGTTGGAGACCAGGAGATTTTGGGGCCGGAGTTGATTGCTAAATCAGTTGATACTGTCAGGATCATTCGGGAGCGACTTCGCATAGCACAGGACAAATTCAAGCATTGGGTGGATGCAAAACGTCAGCACTTGGAGTTCTAGCTTGGAGACCATATATTCTTGAAGATCTCCCCCAACCGAGGCACCATTCGCTTTGGAAGGTGTGGGAAGTTGAATCCACGATATGTAGGACCTTTTAACATCCTAGAAAGGGTTGGAGAAGTGGCATACCGACTTGCATTGCCACCTGCATTGGCTGGAGTGCACGACGTATTCCATGTCTCTCAGTTGCGGAGATACGTTGGAGATCCAAGCCATGTGATAGATTTCTCGGAGATTGAGGTGCGACCAGATTTGACATATGAGAAGCAGCCCGTGGCAATTTTGGACCGAAGAGAGAAGACCCTTAGAAATAAGACCGTTGCTCTCGTTCGTGTGATGTGGCACCCAGATTTCCCTGGAGAGTCGACTTGAGAGATAGAGTCAGAAATGCGGCAGCGATACCCTCAGTTGTTTTTGGACGCTTAGCTGTTACACCTTATTTCATATTGTAACGCTGCCACAATAATCTTCTCCTATCATGGATATGCGTTGAGTCATTCGTTCCATGTCCCTATCTTTGAGTTGTTATGCACCGCTTTATTTTAAATTCCAAGGACGGAATTTGTTTTAAGGGGGCTAGGATGTAACACCCGTAATTTTTCTGTACATTTTTTTACATTAAAATACTTTGATACGTATATTTTTCTGATACGTATATTTTTTATATATTAAAATACTAAATGGTATTTTACATATTCGGATATATAGTATTTAATTCTATTTAATAATAATTTATTGGTATTTAGTTAATAATATTATTTGATTAATTATTATAAAATTATCATTATATTTAATCTGCATACTTTGATACGTATTTTTTATATATAAATTACTAAATGGTATTTAAAATATATAGATATTATAGTTACTTATAAATATATTTGATGATAGAGTTTATTAATATTTAATTAATAATATCATTACATTAATTGTTACAAATTATTATCTATATTTTAAACACAAAATTAATAATATTTTTACACCACGTGCAATTACACGTGCATATCTGTATTTTTAATATGTAATTAGTGGTATTTTTACACCACGTATAGTATACATGTAATTAACTCTAACCCTAACCATATATATAACTATATATAAAAAATATTCAAACTTCACCAACACCAAATCCTCTCTTTTCTTCGTATCCACTGCCCACGAAGAAAACCCTCCCTCACATGTTTCATTTTATTTTATTATTATTATTTTATTAATTTTTTAATTCCTCTCCTTCTCTTTCTCTATCTCCTCTCTCTCTTTATCCCGTGATCCCTCTCGTGCTCATCCCCACACCCATTCCTCTCTCTCTCTCTCCCCCTCCTTCGTTCTCGACCACCTCCACTGCCGCGACCACTACTGCCGTCCCCCTCCGTTTGCCGCTGCCGCTCCGGCCCCGACCAACCCTTTCTCTCTTCTGCCACCACCAAACCTAGCCACACAGGCCGCCTTCTCCTCCTCAACGACGCCGCCCCAACGCCCTCAGCCTCGTCGTCGCTCCTCCACCAGCCAACGCCGACCAACAAACCCGACCGTAGCCCAGTTGACCGCACCCAGCGCCTAAACCCGACGTCCGACGACCCGCGGCCAGCTGCCTCCTCTGCCAGCTTCTCCTCCTCGCCTGCACGCCGCCAACAGCAGCCTCGACCGCCGCCGTCTACA
The DNA here is from genome assembly GCA_037177215.1 of Asparagus racemosus. NCBI lineage: Eukaryota > Viridiplantae > Streptophyta > Magnoliopsida > Asparagales > Asparagaceae > Asparagus > Asparagus racemosus. The sequence goes on along the minus strand of JBAKGM010019740.1, from coordinate 630 downwards.
TCCGCCTCCTTCCCTTCAATCCGCCCGACCCGCTGCCGCTCTCCCCTTCATCCGACCGCCGTCGCTAGCGACGTCTCTTCCCCGCCGACCAGCCTCGCCTAGCCTCCGCCAGCCAGCCACCAACATCCACCTCTTCCCCGTCGACACCCGCTGCACACAACCCACATCCGTCAACCCCGTCGTCATCCCGTCGTCGTCATTCATTGTCACTGTCGTCAACGTCATCTCATCCGTCATCACCGTCGACATTGCTCGCCGTCGTTGTGATCCACCGCACGCGACGACTGTGCGTCGAGGTCCGCCGTCGCTGTGTAGGATCATCCTTGATCGTGAGCTGTCGTTCGTGATTCATCGCCGTCTGTTCTACGTCGTCGTAGCCTGAATCGCAGCCGATTCGCTCGTAGGCAAGAATCCCTCTTGCTCGACCTACAATTTATATTTTAGAATATTTATGAAATGTTATATGCAAGAATCATGTTCCTATTGACTCGTATATTATATTTTCAGGACTATATATTTAAATTAATACTATAAGCAAGATTACGTACTGTCATTGACTCGTATTTATATTTTAGGATATTTTTAGAATATTTATAAATCAGTATATGCAAGATTTCGGTGAATATTTAG
>JBAKGM010019739.1:0-10041 GCA_037177215.1 Asparagus racemosus | reverse complement strand
ACTTCCAACTGCCTCGGCCAAAGAGCCTTTAACCAAGACACTTACAACTGTCTCGGTCAAAGAAATCTCAGCCAGGACACTTCCAACTATCCCGGCCAAGAGGGTTCTCCTCGGTTTCATCCATCCACTTCTCTTGCTGCTAAATCAACGACAAAGCCTGAGAACCCATCCAAACTCACAACTTCAGTGCTTAATCACCTCGGTCCACAGCCCAAAAACCAAGGCAAAGCACCAGTGAAAGAACACTTGGGTCATACACGACAACAGAGTGGGGGTCATGCTTAGAACCAAACTGGTGTTCAAAAATGTCTCGAGCAAGTCAGTTTATCTCAAGCTTCAAGAATTCCTATCGTATCTTATTTGAGCATCCCGCAAGGGGTCCGCGAGACTGCTGAGGGGAAGAATTTCAAGTGCGCTGTTATTCGCAAAGTCACAAGAGATAACCATACAATGTTGATTCATGCAAGGACAATTTCAGTTGATAAACGACCAAAAGTGTCTCCTAGTGAGTGTGCTAGGTCGAATGGTCAACACTCCGAAAAGAGGACGTGTCTTCTAATTAAAAACAACGTTACACTTGGGGGTGGAAGTACAACTCATGACAATTCACAGCAGTGAGCAATATGTCGCCCTAATTGACCACGTCATCAGGCTGAGGGTGGCAACACACGAAAAAGGACAATTGATGAAACAGATTGTTCTTGCTCATGTGCACGACTGATCAGAACATTACTACCAGGATGTAATTGCTCTGAGTCGAAGGCTCGTCCACAAAGAGCTTCAGTGTTCGAAAGGCTTTCCTTGCCAACAGCGGAAGAGTCGAAGCCAAAGCCAAGACGCTTCCGAAGAAAAAAGTCTGCCATCCAAAGAGACGAATTCCCTGAAGTTACTATTAACATGGTAAACAAAGGGAAAGGAATGGCTGCTACAGACACAGAACTTGACTTCACTCTTGAAGGAAAAGTCAGCGCCCGAGTTTCTCAGAGAATGTCTCGATTACAACTGCAGGTTATACAATGCAGAGATTATAGAAGGATGCATGCGGGGGATTCATCCGAAGATGAGATCTCTGACGCTTACTCAGCAATAACATTTGATGATACGATATTGAGTGTAGGTCAGACTAGAGAAGCTTATACTATCACTCCTAAAACACTAGCCCAAATGTTGCAAAAAGCCTTAGCTAAACAGAGAGAAGAGGTTAGGGCTAAAATGAAAACAGAAATGGAACTAGTCATGCAGGAGATGAGGGAGTTGCAAAGCAAGAAAGCTGCACAACCTGAGTCCGGTCAACAAGGCGGACCCAGTCACCATATCGCTCATGATATTGAAGATAGCGATACAGAAGGGGATGAAATCGTCATTGCCAACCCACCTTCGAAGAAAACTACATCAGGCACTCAAAATGGAGATGGCCCAACCCATCATACTGTGAGTAATCTGAAGCATTGTGAGGGCGAAAGTGGAAAAATGAAAGAGCTTGAAGACAAGATCAATGCTCTAATATCCACTCAAGAAATCAAGAAGGCCGGTATTCCGTGTCCATACCCAAGAAAGTGGGAATCAATCCCATACCCGGCAAAGTTTAATCTAATAAACTTTACACCAGTTGATGGGAGAGGATCACCCACTCAACATTTGATCTACTTTAAGTCCTACCTGGGGGTTATTTCTGGTAACGAGCCCTTGATGGTTCGGTCATTCGTTGGCACTCTTCGGGGGAGCCGCCTTCAATTGGTACCGCCGCCTCAAACTAGGGAGCATTAACAGCTGGGACGACATAGAGATAATGTTCCTCACCAATTTCTTTGATGACGATACTGAGATATCCATCAAAACATTGTTGGATGAAAAACAGAGGAACGGAGAGACAGTAGATAGCTTCGTCAAGCGGTTCCGAAACAAGACGATGAATTGTCGAGACCCGATAACTGAGGAGTTCATTCTCCAGACCTGCCACAACAACCTTTCATTAGACATGCTAGAAGCAATGGGAACGGCGTCGTCCAAGACATGGAAGGACTTGAAGGTGTGTAGGGAGCAAGCTGAGCGATTCCTTAGGAGGAAAAAGGCAGAAAGAGGCTAGCAATCGGCACATGCGCACAAATAGAATTTCATCCCACGCGCCAAAGGGAAGGAGCAGGTGAAAACAATGGGGGCTAACCAAACATCTCAACAGCGAGTGCCACATCAATCGCAGCCCCAATGGTAGCAAAGGCCTCAACAACAAAAGCCCTCTTCTTCGAGGTTTCCCAAAGTCTATTCTTTCAAGGAAGATGAGGTTCCCGGTATTTTCAAATACCTTCTAGAGAACAATAAGATCCAGCTGCCCCTAATCGTGAATCAGGAGGAGGTAAATAAAGTCACGGATCTAAAGTACTGCGCTTTCCACAGAGCGGTTCACTATCCGATGAAGGCATGCTACCATCTCAAGGATAAGATCCAGACCTTGATTGATGGAGGGGTCATTACCCCAAAGCCGTCCAAAGGGTAAGTTTGAACCCAAATGGGAGGGACCATTTTAATAGACACAGTCTATTTGAATGGTGCGTATCATCTGCTCGCTCAAAATAGCGACAGGTAATTAATGCCGATAAATAGAAAGTTTCTAAAAATACTATCCTTAGTATATTTAGGATAATCCATTTTGACAAGAAGTTCATCATGAAATATTTCACCCATTTTCTTGAGGATAACCCTAAATCTGTTCTCCTCCATAAATTCTCTCACTAATCAAATTCATTGATGCTGAGTTTACTAAAAATTTTTCTGATCCAATCCACTAGCAAAATCCCCTCTTGATTCCTTCCATGAACAAGAGGTCCACTTTCAATGTCAAGATCCCCTTATGATAAATAGAAGGGTTTCATCCTTTTCTCCTCAGTCACGCCTTCTTAAGGCTAGGGTTGAAATTGGATTTCATCTCAATAAATGAGAAAATCATTTCTAGATCAGATAGTGAATCTTATAAAAGTGAAAGTTATCTGAATCTTTTCGATTCTCGGAGTGGAGATCCCACTTTTAGTTTTTTTTATACTAGAGATAGAATATAAAATTCTTCCTCTCTAGGATCAAGAGATAGGATATAAAATCCTTCCTCTCTTGTTACGAGTTCATCTTTGCCCCAAGAGAAGACACAAAGGGTTCATCTTTGCCCCAAGAGAAGACACAACGGGTTGGTCTTTGTCCTAAGAGAAGACACAAAGGGTTCATCTTTACCCCGAGAGAAGACACAACGGATTTGTCTTTGCCCTAAGAGAAGACACAAAGGGTTCGTCTTTGCCCCAAGAGAAGACACAAATGTTTCGTCTTTGCCCTGAGAGAAGACACAACGGGTTTGTCTTTGCCCAAAGAGAAAACACAACAGGTTCATCTTTGCCCCAAGAGAAGACACAAAGGGTTCGTCTTTGCCCCAAGAGAAGACACAATGGGTTTGTCTTTGCCCCAAGAGAAGACAACAATTTTAAAAACCTAAATCTACGCCGCCGGGTACTCAATTCCCGTGACAGTTGACCAAGTCTACGTATTCAGTATCGTAGCAAACAAAGTCTATGTATTCAATACATAGCCAGTCTCATTACTAACTTAATGATTTGATAAATATATGCCTATTTATGCGTAGTAGGTGTTATTCTTGTCCTTAAACTAGGAATAAGTCAGCGTCTCACACACACCGCCGGGTAGTCAATTCCCGTGACAATTGACCAAGTCTACGTATTCAGTATCGTAGCAAACAAAGTCTACGTATTCAATACATAGCCAGTCTTATTACTGACTTAATGATTTGTTAAATCTACACCTATTTATACGTAGTAGGTGTTATTCCTGTCCTTAAATCAAGAATAAGTCAGCGTCTCACACATGGTGTCGGGTAGTCAATTCTCGTGACAATTGACCAAGTCTACGTATTCAGTATCGTAGCAAACAAAGTCTATGTATTCAATACAAAACCAGTCTCATTACTGACTTAATGATTTGTTAAATTTACGACCATTTATGTGTAGTAGGTGTTATTCCTGTCCTTAAACTAGGAATTAGTTGGCGTCTTACACACGCCGCCGGGTAGTCAATTCCCGACGGTAGCATCCTGGGCCTCTTCATCCATAGCCTCATGCATCTGCTCAGCAAAGCTTAGCTCTTCGTAGATGAAGGGTGATGGCGGGGGCACTTTGGCTTGGATTTCACCCTCTTCTGAGTTTCCTAAAGAAAATAATATAAATATGAATCACCAATGAAGTATTCAAATTAAAAGATAAGTTCATAAATCTTACCTCCCCCCTCAATCGGGAAATCAAAACCTTCCGCCTCGGGAGACGGAGATCTTCGACGATGATGCTTGTATGCAAACTTCTTCTAGCGCATCAACGCTTAAGCAACTGCAGCTGGCTTAGGCATTAGAGATGAGGGACGCGTTCTTTTCTGGAGTAGCGGTTCAGGAGCTTCCTCTTCTTCTTTTTCTTCGCCAGTCTCGATGCTCATCCTGTTCGGCAAAGTGAAAAGAACTCCCATCTGAGGCCATTTTGCAGGATGGCGAGAGACTCGCGTCGGCTCCTCTTGGCGAACTAGAGAACGGCAGGAAGGAGCTACTACCTCACTCCTTATTCTGCTTCCCCTGTGGCGAATGACTTCTTCTTCTTCTTCTTCAGAAGTTTGGACCGTGTCGTCTAAGGATTCTTCACCGCTCTCTACCTAAACAACTTTCTTCTTGCCCTTGGATCTCCGCGATGGTTCAGCTCGAGGAGGGGAGACATGAGTGGGGGCCGTTTCTCTTCTATGCTCCATTTCAGCTTCAGAAATTCTTGAAGAAGGAGCGTTTGCTGCAATGAGCCACTTGCAGTATAAAAATGTCATCTGACATTTAGGCTCAGCAGCGGGGAGGCTAAATTTGGCATTGGTGCAGTCGCTAATGCTCCAGTACCAAGCATGCGCACCATCAATGACGCCTCCGTGGGTCTTCATCCACCGATTCGGATTCCCAATAAAAATTTGGTCTTAGCTGAATTGACGAGAAAACTGGCAGGGGAGATAAGGCTCGATGCTGCAAAAGTTTTTGACTTGGAGAATTAGATAACTCGGGCGAATATTCATCAGCCACCAGAAGCATCCAAGATCTAGCATGGTCCGATCTCCATTGGGCTCAAAAGCATCTACGAGCACCTCATCATAGTGACCCGAGAAGTGTGGGAAACACTTGAAGAACTCCCAACACTTAGTGACTCTGAACTGCCAGGACACTTCATGCCACTGTCGTGCTCCCCACTTGCATTTCTCCAAAGTTTGAAGCAGGGGGAGTTCACGATCGACGACCTCCGGTGCTGTCATCAAGTCCGGGCGATGCAGAACGAGCTAGGTCATCAGATAAGTATATGGCAGTTCAACCTTGGTGACCGGGATCTCAGCTGAAGGCTTCTTTCCTTTCTGCACGAAGCTGTTGACTAAACGTCGTAGCCCACTGTGAATGTCTGCCACCATTGCTGGGAGGAGAGAAAGTCAACGGCTGACATTTAGTTCGACAGCCGGATATAACACCTCCTGAGGCATAGCTTCAGAGACATGGTGTGGAACTACGCACTTCTTCAACCATATAGCTAGATAGCCCGCCAAAAGAGTCTGTGGCCTTATCTGCTTCTGTGTATGCCATAGAAAAGTCTCAAATTTGGTGCCCTTTGGGATTTTATCCTCAGCATATGGAGTCGTATAAGACTAGGCCTTCACCTTCTCAATCAGCCTGTTGATGTCAGAGGGGTTCAGAGGCTGTATCTCGACTATTTCTTTGGAAGTCTCCAAGTTCTTAAATAAGTAGTCAGCAAACTACTTCAAGCTGACTTGCAGCCATTTCTTGGCCTTCACATCGATGGACGCGATCGCCGTATGATAGTGACAGGTTAATTCCCACAATATATCATATCCAGCGTAGTCCCTCTCTTTCATCTATCTTAATTGACAGTTGGTGGGGAAGTACTCCTGATACGGCGCATCACCCATCGGAAGGCCAGATACCTTCATCATCTTGTGGAGTGGCAAGCCCAACTCCCCGTTCCTTGTAGGAAAAGTGTTGGTGTCCGGGTTATAAATCTCTAAGAGCACGAAGAAGTGATTCACGCTGATGGGAAGCCCGTACATGCTAGCTCGAATGGGGATGTATAGGCCCTTCTCCTGAAGTTTTGAACCCCATCGACCAAGAACATATTCGGTCATCCTTGACCACCATCGATCACCGGAGGAGTGAACCCAACCGAAGCATCGATATTTCTTTGCGGGCAGCGCCCTTCCTACCCTAGCTAGGTGATTCTTCACAGTGTCAACCCGAACCATTATCTCATTATGGGGAGGATTATCCTGACCCGCAATTCTAAGATAGAGCCCACGAATGTAACCCCTGTCACTGGAATCTAGGGTAGCACCTTAGCCAACGTAACCACAGTGCACACGTTCCTGGTCCTCGATCAATCTCAAGGACATACTCCTTCTGACTGACAAATTGCGCAAGTGCACCAATGAGTGATTGCGGGGAAAAGCTGGTAGATGCAGACGAGCACCGTTGCTTTCATATAACCAGGGCTCAGTACAAGCAGACAGAATTTCTAGGTCTTCCATAGAGTCCACGAATAGAAAGCTGGACTTCTTTATGATGTCAGTAGAACTAGCGCTCTTTGTCAGCGGGGCGTCAGTTATTATCCTCCGCAGTATACAGCTATCCCCTTGCTATAACAGCTCTGCCAATTTTAGAGCTACACTAGGGCCAAGTAGAGGAGCCTCGACTATTTGTGGCGCCTCGCGAGGAGAGGAGAAAACTGTGCTATTTAGCCCACTCGACTCGTGAGCGGTAAATGCCGTAGCCGGGAATTCAATTGCAAGAGAACAAAGAGATATATACATCAGAACAGGTCCGAAGGCCAATACTAGGTAAAAACGCGAAGACAGCCCGAACTGTCTCGCAAACACGAGACAGTCAGAAACTTGTTCTCTTGATTTTACGAGTATTTTGACGATGCAAGATACTCATTTTAGTCCAGATACTCATGAAGGAGGATCTTAACTCTTCCTGAATGCCTTGCAAAGGAGAACAAACGAGGATTTTTACATAAAAATCCTAATTTTGACACAAAATGAACATTTTCATTCCAAAAAAGAAAGAAAAGATTACCCCCAAATGTCAAGGCAGTCGATTCTTCACTCTCAAAGGGTCGGGAAGCAGATTTGCCCTTGGAAGCAACATATCTTTCAGGAGACAAGATAAAAGTGGGATTTTCACTCGAAAAAGTCAGGTTTGATCGGGTTTTGATGGAAATAGAGACGAGATAATCTCAAAATGACAAAGAAGGTGAACGGAAAGTGTCGGATCTAATAGAAGATCAAGAAAAGACACGATTTTTGAAGGAAAATCGAGCAAGATCGGCCAAATCTGAGGAGAACCGAAAGAAAACCCTAAACCTAGATGGATTCGAGCAAAGAGTGAGAAATCTATGAGAATTAGAGAGATTTTCGGGGCTTTTAAAGAAGCAAGGAGGAATTTGGAAAGATTTTTTGAATTCCAAAAGGTGGGCGAATCGATGTCGAAGAATCACAAACTGTCGGGCTTATAAAGGGGGGACCCAATGTCAGCCCTTCGAGAGCGACATAAAAAGTGTCTCGGCCGAAGATGGGTTGGCGAGACACTAAAAGGTGTCGCGCCCAAAGGCCATCGATGTCTGTCTCGCCAATGCAAAATTCGACGCTTAACCTCCGCACGTGATTTGAGATGTTTCATATGATTATCTCCATCACGATCCATGAACATGATCTTTTAAATGGAGCACCAAAACAAAATAGTCCCATCTCACAATCAGGAGTTTTCTATGGAGCTTATGCCTACAACAGATAGTTTGATCACAGAGGCTCAATAAGTCAGACGGTGTCTTTTCTCCGAATCTGCATTGTTGAAGAAGAATCATATGCCACCTCCTTCATAACAGTAATGATGAGCAGCCATCTCCCACTATGACTAGTTAAAGTGGTCGGATAAACATTTATTCTGATATTCCTGCAAATTCAACTACAACCCAAGTTGCAACCTTCAGGATGAATATGATCAATTCAAAATCGACTCAATCATTTCAACTAAATCAAATATAGATGCAACAGCTATTGATTCTCAGAATATGGTCAGCGACGTCGCGTAGCCAGGGTTCAAAAGCTGAAGCAAGATATACGCCTCTTCTATGAAGTTCAACGTTGGACAGAAGTAAGGTCTATCTTATCCAAAGTATTCCACATTCCTCGACAAAATACAACAGATTCTGAAAACTTTAGAAGGGGTATCTGTAGGCATCGAAAATTGCCGATGAACCCTAAATATGATTTAATCCTGAGAAGATTGAAGAACGATGTCATCAAACCCTAAGGAAATCTATCATATGGGTGAAATTGACAAACGCACGTGCAAGACACTTTTTGTGTCTCGCCATGAGCGAGACACTTGTTGTGTCTACAGTATTTTCCACGTGTTTTATTGTTATTTATGGGGCCCATTTGACCTCTTCAACGCATGGGGATGTTCTTTTACGCTAGTGGGCGATTACATCCTTAAAAGACGCCCACTAAGTGCATAAATGAGCATTAAACGTGCCTTTAAAGCGGGAAGAGCGGTTACAATAGCTTGGAATGAAAACCCTTTGGCCGGGACAGTACAAACTGTCTCGCCAATAGCTGAGACAGTTTTGGTGGTGAGACACTCTAAACTGTCTCGCCCACTACACAATTCTGGCAGGCCATAACTTGCGTTCTTTTCAGCTGTTACACTTCCCAGAGGCTATAAATAGCCCCCTACGTCCATTGGGGTTGGGGATCTGGAATTTTGGCATTGAGATCTTGAATTTGGAGATTTTGAAGAGCATTTGGAGAACTAAATCCTAACCTCAACAGAGCAGAGAGAGAATTCAAGAGCATTCCAGCCAGAGATTCCTCGAGTTTAAGTTTCGCCTTAAATCTTGGGAAGAGTAGATATCTTACTTAGCTAAGATATTTGCTTAGTTTCTTGTTTCTTTAGCGAAACAGAAACTCAACTTTGTCAATTCGGCAATCGTTGCTCGGTGGTCTACGGACGACGCGTCCCCGGCACAGGCAAACAACCCACAAAAGCAGGAGTTCGCTACGTAGTGACTTCTGTTCGAGTTTTGTACGACAGTGAGATCATATTTTCTTTGTATTAAAGAGAGTTACACGTGTAATCTTTCACTTGTTTTCATTTTAAAATGTTTTTGGAATGGAAACTACAAACAAGCTCGTTCTCGGCGCAAACAAAGAGATCTCCTTCAAAAATGTGACAATCGCCAAAGCTGAGACCAAGTATTGGATGTCATTTGGCTTAGAGCAGTAACTACACTATTGTGTTACTGGGTAGGGTGATAGTGTGAGCACTTTATTGGTCACCCTGAGTAGGTTAAAATGAGGTTGTTGTGCATTTATACGCTGAAGCGACTAAAGTGTAAACCCCATATCCGAGGTTGTTGTGCATTTATACGCTGAAGCGACTAAAGTGTAAACCCCATATCCACTTTATATTTTTATTAATAGCCAGACTAGGGGTTTAACTTGGCGCATGGGATGCAAGCTTGTTGGGAGGTCCTAGGCATATCACGGGGCAGTATGGTCAAACAAGTTCCTTATGGGATAATGAAACTTGGATTTGTCTGGTATTCATTTAATGAGATAGGCACCCAAATAAGTGGGTGGATAATATCTTATTTTAGAGATAAAATATTATAATCCTAGTGAGTGTAGGATTCTACCACTAAGCACTTATATATAGATATGGAGATTTTCATGAAAGCAATGGGATACATAAAAAAACCTTCATATAGCGACCGTCTCCTCCTCCGTTCAAATTCGTGCTTTATGCGGTAGTTGTAGAATGATATGCGGGGGCTTCTCACCGGTTGCATGGCATGGTTGCCCTCCAGCCATTAATCAAGAAAGGCGTGACAACCCTTCCATACATCTAGGATCGGTAATCTCTAAACAGAGATTTACATACTAACAATGTGTATGCATGGTTGACAC
>JBAKGM010019738.1:0-10043 GCA_037177215.1 Asparagus racemosus | reverse complement strand
ATTAGTGCTTTTTGGGTTTAGAGGCAAATACACATAGTTATGTGGGTTTGTAAGTATTAATAAAACTAGCTGGGTTTGTAGATAAATCAATGTAAAACATTGGGCCCAAAGACAAAAACCCCTTTTTTTAAACAAAGTTATAGTTTGTTGACCTTTGGAGACACTACTAGAACACATCTGAAAGGCTACAAGTATCAGAAATCATGGAACTGTTTTTTTGTAACCTTCTCTTTTTCAAAACAAGTTCTAATTTTCAAATTTCAACGAATCTTATGTGTGATTTTTCTTGCAACCATTAATGCAAAGTGACAGAAAGACTCAACAAATAACATCTCAAGTTATATTCGCTTGAGAATCTTCATGTATTTAGCTCCAACTTGGTGAATGAATAAAGATTTTTTGTCGGAAAAAACACATTGATTTTGCTCCTTCCAATTTAGTCGTACAATAGGCTGATATCAGAAATAATGAATATAGTCCTCATATGCATGTGTAGGCTGTGTTTGTTTTTTTCTTTTTATTTTTTTTATAGTGAATGTACTATTTTAAAATAGTCTAGACCCACTTTTTAAGCCCGTGTTTGTCTTTCTATTTGGTCAAGACTGTTTTAAGGAGGGACTAATTAATCCCTCCAGAAGGGGACTATTATAAACTCACCCCAGCCCACCTTTACGATTCAGATTTTATAAATCCAGAAGCATTAAGATTTTTTTGACAAAATACCATTGCCCTTTTAATTGTATTCGATTTTATTGCTGCTAGTTTCTCAAGTCGGTCTATTATTTTCGTAGGTCTTTTTTCACCAAAATTGTTCTGGTACTTTTGTTCGATCCGCGGATCTATTCTCTCGCTCCGCCGTTTTTCTTCTGTTCCATTTTTTTCACCAAAATTATGTGCACGTTTTGTTCCATTTTTTCAGTTTAGAATGATATTCTAAGTTTTCTTGAGGACAGTTTATCTCATTTTTATGCCTTTTATTTAGTGTATGATTTTTCTTTATATACTCAACTACTGTGTGATACTTTGCTGGAAGACTTTCATCTTCAAACAAATATGTTAGCGTTTACGATTGTGTTTGTTAAATAAATAAGGTCGTTTATTGTTTCATGACTGGTACAGAGTGGTTTGCTTATTTTTCTTTAGAAAATCATCTCTAAATTTTTGAATAGATGACTAATATGATATTAGTTGAGTAGAGGACAGAAATATTATTTTGGTTATGATATTGGTCCAAACAAGTGGTCACAATCCCCCTAGAAACAAACACTGATTTAGACCGTTTCAATTTAGTTTGAACGTTAATCCATGCAAAAATAAATATTAGATTCTACTCAAATAGGTCCAGGATAACACAGTCCGAGAACTACAGTCCTGGGATTGCAGTTCCACTAATCCAAGGATAAAAAACAAACATGGCCTTAGTACTATGCAGCATCTACCTGGCTACTAACTCGACTAAGTTTCTTTGTAATTAGGGAGTTGTCCTATCTTAAGTCTGAAGAAGCACTTAATCACCCTGCAAGCACACAGCAAAGCATAGTAAATATAACACAAACCTCGAAGAGCTCAGCCAATCTACGCCACTTATTAAAGAGGATTGCCATTGAATAAGGAGCCCATATTTTCTTCCTTTGAGCACATCACAACCTTGCAGTCAAGTTGTAGTATTCGACATCTTAAAAGTTTTAAATAACTGCAAAAAGGTTATAAAGAAAAGAGTGTAGTATTCGACATCTTAAAAGTTTTAAATAACTGCAAAAAGGTTATAAAGAAAAGAGAGAGAGAGAGGGAGAGAGAGAGAGAGAGAGAGAGAAACTAATCCCTTTAGGGCCCGTTTGGTTGCCTCTTTTAGAGAGGGAAATGGGCTGAAAGCCTGCCAAAGATTGACAAAAATGTAAGTTTTGACAGGCTTTCTTGCAAAAACGTCTCTAAAATAGGCGTTTTTGCAAAAAAACGTCAGTTTTGGTAAGCTTTCCCCTTCCCCCTTATATGCAACCAAACGGCATGCGTGATCATAGCATGCAACCTGTGAATACAAATATCAAAATGAGTCGGAAAATCAGATAGATGAATACGCATAGAAAATTATATAGTCAACCACTATCAACATAATTAATCAATCTCATCATCATATAAAACCAGAAACAACGCTTATTCAAATGTTCTTTTATCTCTGCGTTGTAGTTCATTTTATGTTTTCAGTTAATTATAGACGTTCGAGGGGTACTATACGTGAATGAAATATGTGTCTGATATTTCCGCCAAAGTAATAGTTAATTTCTTGACCTTAATTTGGAGATGCCAGTTGAACATCAGAAAGGGTACAAAATATAAGATATCATGAAACCGCAAAAAACTTGTTTGTGGTTTTTCTTTCAACCATTAGTGTAAATTGACAGAAAGAATCTACAAATAACATGTCCGAAATAGTCTAATCACAAAAAACAGGAGGCCATACGCAAAAGTAAAACAAAACAACTTCACATCAATCAACTTTGGTCCAAAAATTATGGTTATCATCTGATTAAGCTTAATTAACTGAAGCTCATAGAACAACCAATAGACAAATGTAACTCTTGTTGTCCAATTGCAAGACATTAGGTTTATCAAATTTGCATTTTGGAGAGTGTCCATACCGGGAGATTTTGCTTGCAGTTTCTCACTCATTCTCGAACGTCCATTGCCAGCTATTGAAGAGTTATGTTGTGGATAGGAGGTGCAGGTTAAGAACAAAGATGACTTGTTTCATAAAAATGAATAATATTCATGTTTCCTTTGGAGCTCTAGAGAGAGTGAGAAGTAGGAATTTTCACAAAACTGATCGTTTAAACATTTAGGAGGTTTAGATATCGAAAACCTCTAAATTGAGAGTTTAATAAAAGAATAAGAACAAAAGTTGTAACTTGAAGGAAAAGAAACATATAGGATCTCGCCTTTAAATATTTTAACAAAATAAAAAAGGATTAAAGTTAAACTTTTCAGAGAAGGAAGATTAAAAAAAAAAAAAAAAACATGATATCAACAATAACAGACATCAGTTTGCTCCTCCATATCTCAACAAACAATGATAAGTGCACTCAGAACCCAACTCCACTGAATAATACCCTAGAGCTCGTGTTGTGGAGATTATATAGATAGAATAGTATTGCAATACAATTTCTGGTGAGATTATATTACACCAAGATATGCTCAACAATTTTATTAATTCAAACACAATTAATCATAGTAATAAAATTAAAAAACAAACCAATTTCAATAATAAACACCAAGAGCCAATCTTGAATAATAATTTGAAATTCACTGTTCACCGTTAATAACCTTGTGATACAATTTCTTTTCTGTAAGCTTGCATTCTCACCGTTAATCATAGTAATAAAATTAAAAAACAAACCAATTTTAGCAACTTTCATGGGGTTAGTTCTAAAATTTTCAAATGGTTGCTTGTAAAACTTCAAGGGGGTATTTATAATTTTTACCATTTCAAATGACTATTTTTAAAATTTTCAGAGGTTTCTTTGTAAAGGTTTAGGGTCTATTTATAATTTGTTTAACTTTTATTCGGATTGCTCACAATGTTCTGATTTTCTAAGGATTGTTTGCAATTTATGGATTTTAAAGGGACAATTTACAATTTTTAGAATTTTGTGCTGCTATTTATAAATCTCAGATATCTCTGAGGTTTATTAGCTGGTATTTTTTTAATCTTAAGGGGTCATTTGTAAGATTTATGAGGCTATTTGTTTTTAAATTTTTGTCAGGAATTAGTAATTTCTGAAATTTTAAAGGGGTATTTGTAAAATTTTCTAGTAGCTTTTTGTAATATTTTAAAATTTTCAGAAAGGTGTTTACCATTTTCACAACTTTCATGGGGACGGATGCAGAGACCTTTGTTCATGTACAGATCATGCTACACTAACTTGTCTTTTATGAAAGATTACACGAGTAAGCTGCTCCAAAAGAAAAGACTTATGCTACAATCCCAACTAAAACTTTCTAGCGTAACCCCTAATAAGACTTCATAACAAAGGCCGCAAACACTACAAAATAAAAAAAAAAACACTTCAAAATAAAAAAAGAAATTTTTCCTGCTACATGTATAACCGGTATTTCATTGTTACTAATGGAGATATTGGATGGAAAAGTATACGGGTGATCGTATATTTACGGAACGGTAGATACGGGTGGCTTCATGAAACTCTAGGAATTAAAAGGGTAACAAAGTACGGTGGCCAAAGATGGCAACTACCCACAAGACTATTAACGTATTGTAAAAATGTGTCGCATAAGAGAATTCATTGATGATAATCATGTCTACAGAAGTAAACTTTTGTAAACAGGCTGTTCGACATAAGAGTGCATACACTAGGATGCATGGACATAGCAATACTTGTTAAAAAAAACTGATTCAAAAATTTGTTATTAGGTTGTTTCCTATTTTCAGGATGTGGTTAAGCGTTGTTAGGAGTGGTTATTTGGATGCTTTTATTTGTTAGTGGTTAATGTGATCCCTATTTTCTAGTATTTTTAGTTCTCTCTTTGTGTTATTTAAGGAGCCGTGTACATGATGTTTTATGAGTGAATAAAAAGCATTTTCTTTGATAAAGATTAAATCTTTTTCTCCCCCTTTTTTCCCAACATAGTACGTACTAGGGGGAAGAGAGTTTTTTTTTTTTTTTTGAAAGTAATGAATCATCTGCACTCAGGATATTAAAAAATAATAATTTGATGAGAGTTATAAACTTTGATGGATCACATGCTTAATTCTGTGAAACTCTTCCAGGGTGTAGAATTGTAAAAATGTCCGTACAGTAACTTCTTGAAAGCCTTGAATGTGAAAGAGCAAACATTTGAACGACACTCCCTCGTTCAAATGCGTATCTATTTCTCACCATATTGTTGAGTTTCTCAACCAATCAATACACGCCCTTCAGTTTAATTGATTTTGTATTCCTGAAATCAAGGGTTTAAGGGACTCAGAAAAACATGGAGGGCGAAGAACTTAGCTAATACTGTTCGGTGATAATTAATTAGGGTAAAATAAAAAAAACAAAAAAAAGGGTTTGCCATCTAGTACATGTGCTAATAGTGAACCAAACTGTACGCTGGAGTCAGCTGTTATGTAAAGAACAATTAAATTGATATCAGAAAACTAATATGTCATGGTCTAAACCTCCATTTTCACTGTTAGGTGGCAGACATAATAAAGGGTTTTCTCATTTTACTTTTTTCCTTATGGGTAAATTACGCTAAACCCCCTTGAACTTTCAGCATGTTGTAGTAAACCCTATGAGCTTTCAAAATTGCACTAAACCTACCCACCCACCCCCCCCCCCCACCCAAAATTTTTTTTTGCAGAAAAACCCCTACATCCTTTGGATAAATTACAGTAAACCCCTAATAACTTTCAAAATGCCTTTTCTTGTTATTTTCTGGTTCTAATTTATGGGTTTTATCTGCAAATTGCATAAACGTATTGGGGTTCTCTACAAAATAGAAAGGCTATTGGAGGATTACCGTGACGTTGAAAGTTCATAGGGGTTTACTGCAAACGCCGAAAGTTCACTAGGGTTTAGTGTAATTCACCCTTTTCTTATTACACATAAACGAATACCATCACCGCTTCTAATGACACCTTTGTATTTTTTTTTAGCAACAGAAGAGGTTAATTATCACTTCTATGTTCCTCTGCAATATAAGAGGCTCATATGTTTATTGGTCATTTCTTTTGATCAAATGATGACCCAAAAAAATCCTTAATCACTTCCAAATCAGAATGTGGGGAAAAAAAACATATGCCCTAAATCTCACTACAGTTTCAACAACAAAATTCCTTGATTTCCAAATGTATCCAAAAAAAAAAAAGAATAATTGAATTAAAGAAAATTCCTAAAAGAGAAAACTCAAATATGTAATTTCTTCCTAGAGAAAGAAGAGTAGATGTGAGAATGAAGGGAAGAATCAAATTTGAGCATAGTTTGTACCTTGAGCTACCGTCACTCTCCAATTGCTTCTCAAACCTTTTATGAGCTAAGACTGCAATTGCTAGAGCCTGAGATTTAGATAATTTGAAGATATTCATCACAGCGTCCCAAGAACGACGTGTCGACTCTTATACATTTTCCATGAAGACTCCCAAAATAGTATTCGATTAGATACAATTGAACCGCGTGTTTGGGGGCATTGCAGGTTTTATTGGGTAAGATTTGTAAAAAGGAAAAAGAGAGAGAGAGAGAGAGAGAGAGAGAGAGAGAGAGAGTTGAATGTGCATCAGTTATTGTTTGGCAATTTGTACGTTGGCTTGACAAATGTAAGTTGATAATGACGTTTCTTTTGGAAGAGACGCAGACTTTCATGCAACAGATTCTCAGCATCAAAACATCAAGAAAAAAAATCATTTCTTGGGATAATAGTAGGGGTGGCGATTTATGATCCGACCCAACAACCCAACCCGACCTGTTTATAATGGATATGGATCGAATTATATGGGTCGGGTCATAAATTGGTGAATCCAAATTTACCCATTTATTAAATAGGTCAGTTTCCGAACTGAAACGTATAACCCAAATTTACCCATTTGTTTGGCATAGACTGTGAGCGACTCATAAATGCAGCCTAGAAATAGGAAAGCACCCAGTTGAGTCAACAATAGGAGAACTACAGGTTCGTACAATTCACATCTTAGTTTTATATGATGCTCAATAATTTGATCTATGCTTCTTAGAATACTAATATAATGTACGTGTGTTGCATGTAGATACATCTATGTTATATTTTAAAGTAAAGCTTTGAGAAAAGTGTTGAATATTTAAATTTATCCTAATCTAAATAGGATTTGATCTTATCTACCAAGTAAACATAAGAAATTAAATTTATCCTATTTCAAATGGAACTTCTATTCCGACTCTAATTAGTATATGTAGGAATAATCGGATATATATAGAGCAATATTCTTTATCTCCCAGCTCCCAAAAAACCCAAAAATCCAGAAAAAAAGAAAAACACAGAGAGACAAAGAAGCCATGATAATAGAAGATCCAAGCAATACAACAGTCATGATTTTTCAACAAGTTCAAGATGTATGGCGCCACAATCTGCATGAAGAACTCAACCTCATATCGGAACTCCTCAGGTCGTGCAACTTCGTCTTCGTCGACACAGAGTTTTCGAGCTCCCTCAAGTCGGCTCCTCGCAGTGCCTCCATAGAAGACACGTGCAGTGCTCTTAAGTACAACATCGACAGGATGAAATAGGTGTAGATAGGAATCACACTGTCTGACAGCATGCACTTTTTCACCTGGCAATTCAACTTTAAAGATTTCAATCCTGAAGTAGACAATTGTTCGAGAGACTCTGTTGAGTTTCTGAAAAGGAACGGAATTGATTTCAATAACAACCGCAAAAATGGGGTGAGTGCAGACGTTCTCTCAAAAGGACTAACAGAGAAACTGATAAGAGGATGTCAAGGGCTAAAGTAGACAATCTTTATTAGGTAGGTGATGTCATATAAACCATGAAAAGTGGATCATATAAACCGAAATGGTTTATATGACCATGAAAAGTAGATCATAATAACCATTCATATAAACCAAAATGGTTTATATGATTCACTTTTCATAGTTTATATGACCTCGCCTACTTGATAAGATTGTCTACTTCAACTCTTGACATGCTCTTATTAGTTTCTCTCTGTCGGTCCTTTCGAGAGAACATCTACACTCACCTTATCTTTGCGGTTCTTATTGAAATGAAATCCGTTCCTTTTCAGAAACTCAACGGAGTCTCTCGAACAATTGTCTACTTCATGATTGAAATCTTTCAAGTTGAATTGCCTGGTGAAAAAGCGCCTGCTGTCAGGCAATGTGAATCCTATCTGCACCAACTCCATCCTGTCGACGTTGTACTTGGGAGCACTGTACATGTCTTCTATCGAGGCACAACGAGGAGCCGACTTGAGGAAGCCCGAAAGCTCTGTGTCGACGAAGATGAAGTTGCACGACTTGCGGAGCTCCGGCATGAGGTTGAGTTCTTCATGCAGATTGTAGCGCCATACATCTTGAACTTGTTGAAAAATCACGGCTGCTGTATTGTTTGGATCATCTATTATCATGGCTTCTTTGTCTCTCCGTGTTTTTCTTTTTTTCTGGATTTTTGGGTTTTTTGAAAGTCGAGAGATAAAGAATATTGCTCTATATATTATATTATTCCTACATATACTAATTAAAGTCGGAATAGAAGTCCTATTTAAATTACGATAAATTTAATTTCTTCTGTTTACTTGGTAGATAAGATCATATCCTATTTAGATTAGGACAAATTTAAATATTCAACACTTTCATCAATGCTTTACTTCAGAATATAACATAGATGTATCTAAATGCAACACACGTACACTATATTGATATCCTAAGAAGCATAGCTCAAACTATTGAGAATCATATACAAGTAAGATGTGAATCGTACGAACCTACAGTTCTCCCATTGTTGACTGAAATGGGTGCGCGCGTTCCCATGCTTTAGGCTGCAATCACTTGACCCAGATGATAGAGAGAATTGTGAACTGGATTAACTCCTTGCGTCTCGCCAGAAGATGTTACAAAAAAAAAAAAAAAAAAAAAAACACGAAAAAAGAAGAGTGGAGAGGAAACGTGAACATTCTGCCTCGGTAGGAAGCGGGTCTTGAGAAAGAAAGAGGGCCCCTTTAACTTTCATCATCGCCCATAAATCCAGTTGAGTAATGGGAGGAAAAGAGTGATGAAATGTTGCTGCCTTGTGACCCATAATTATAAAATGGGTGGTAGCTGGAATTTGTTTGCTCTTTGCTCCTCCACAAAATCACAAATTACACAGCACCCCCCTGCAGGTCAGTCCTAATCCTCCTGTGCTTGTCATGCATCACGTTGCATGTGACTTGATATCACATGTGACTCCCTCTCCTGCCTCTCTCCTCTCACTACAGCTTTGCCCGAGAATCTACAATTTGAGGTAGTAGTATATTTATCAAGTAGGCTCTGGCTCTGTTTTTCTTCCTTTTGAGACAAGACCAGGGGACATGTGACTGTACGAGGACATAAGCTACAAGCCAAGGGTCTTTTTTTGCAAAAAAAATGATCAAATGGTTTTTTTTTTTTTGGGAAAATGAGAGAGAGAGATAGAGAGAGAGAGCATTAAAGAGGGCGAGAGATCAGTAACGAGGACGAAAGAGGGTGAGAGAGCAGTAAAGAAACTAATTAACCAAGTAAATTTCCCAAAACTAAATAAAATTCTAGGAAAAGAAGCCATCAACCAAGCAATATTAAACGAGCATAACAATGGGATTCTAATAAAAACAAGGTAATTTGGCATTTATTCTCAGGTTTCAAAGATAGAAATGTTGAATGATTCTGATGAAATGTTGCCAATCATATCTTCTTTTATATTGACATGAGAAGAAAGTATCCTTTTCCCCCTACGCTGACACGCAAAAGACAGGAGCACGGGTTCTCATGCGAATAAGAATCGATTAAATCTAGGTCTTTATTATACTACGCTGTAAAAAAAATTGCTACAAATGGTATAAAAAAAATTGTAAAAAGGCCACATCATTGACAGAAAGTTATCTCATGGGTCAAGTCCATGGATGAATAGCAAACCCATGAGATGTCAACCCTTAGATCCCTTGCATTTTGAGATTTGTCACTAGTAGAATAATGGGCAACCTAGACGGATTAGACTAGACTGAATTTTTTCCGTCTAGTTTGGTCGAAATTCGAATTATTTTTTTTAAAAAAAGTCAACCTAGACGGAAAAAATCCGTCTAAGTTGATTTCCGTCTCGTTTGATCAATTTAGACGGAAATTCCGTCTAGTTTGACACGATCTAGACATAAATATTCTAGGCAGATCTTTTTAGACAGAATTCTGTCTAGTTTGGTCAACCTAGACGGAATTTTGAGCAAACCAGACGGTTTTTTCCATCTAGGTTGCTTAGTTTTCTACTAGTGTGTGTCCAGATTCAAGGGGATATAATGGTTGAGATCCCATGGGTTTATCATTTATCCATGGACC
>JBAKGM010019737.1:0-10046 GCA_037177215.1 Asparagus racemosus | reverse complement strand
GGTTTGATGATGTCGTTCTTCAATCTTCTCATGATTAAATCACACTTGGGGTTCATCGGCAATTTTCGATGCCTATAGGCCCCTCCACATAGCTCGCCAGCAGAAGTTCCCGCCACAGACGAGTTTTCCCTTGGTGGAGGTGAGGTCGCCTCCGGGCAACTGATGTTGGAAGCTCCCTTGACTGACTTGGATTCTCAAGTCAGTTAGGGTTCTATTACGGTTCCTCCTCCAAAACTAACTCACGGGTCAGGTGAGGGAGCCACTGTAGAGGAGGTGGCTGCAGAGATGGCGCCCTCATTCCAGACGGTTGAGAATTCTGACTCTCGACTTCCCTTCTACCACAAGCTTGGGGAAATAAGTAAGCAGAGGTGGAAAGAGCTCTGGGCCACGCTCATCGGTGACCTCGAGGAGGGCTACTCGCCTTGGAGAAACCCTCCATAGATGAGAGGTTCATCCCTAGTCAACTTTTTCATCATAACGACTCGATCCTTTGGTCAGGAAGGGCCCAGATAATCGCCGCCGACCAGCTCACTCTACCGCAACCTGGATTTGCTGAAGGAGGTGCCGATGAGGGGACTACATTTAGCACTCTGAAGCTACAGTATCAGGGGAGTCTTGCTAGGAGAGGAATTGGTCGATCGGTTCTACCACGTGATGGAGGCCAACAGCCAACTCACGGTGGAGGCAGCTGAAGAGAAAAGGGCTTGAGAGAATGCCAAGAGAAAGATCAAGGCTCTCAAGGCTGAGAAGGGCGAGCTCGATGCAAAATGGCGTCGCACAGTGGAGATGAAGCAATCTACCGTTGCCAAACTGGAGGCCCACAAATTGAAGCAATCGGCCACCATAGCTAGGCTAAAGGATGAGATAGCCAAGCTTGGGGTGGCTGTTCAAAGCTCCCAACAGGAGGTGGCCAAGCAGGAGCAATGCGTCAAGCTCCTGAAGGAGGAGGTTGAGGCCGAGAAGTTAGCACGGCTGACAGCACAAGCGACTATCCTCTCGGACCAGCGTGCTCTACAGAGTGTGTAGGTGGAGCTGGAGGACATGAGGGCGGCTCATCAGGCGGCCCGGGCTGATGCCCAGTCCATCGAGGCCCGGCTCAACTATGTGACCTCCGAGGAGGGGAAGAGGGAGGTCATTGAGGGCTATAGGCATGGCCCTGTAGGGAAAGTTGAACTGTCGCTTGCCATCAAAGCCTGCTGTGACTATCTGAATGCCCGGTTCCCTCTTAATGCTCTACCATTTGATGACGCTGTCTACCCCCCTCGAGTGCAGAGTTGTCTCGGCATCCTCCAAGACCTCGAAGCCTAAGGGGGAGGCATCCAGCTGAGCGATGATGATGGCGATGATGATGAGGATGATGACGAGGGCGGTAGTGATGGGGATGCAGATGGTGCCCCTAATTAGAGTGCCCTTGAGCTGACCCCCGTCTCTCAGCCATCCTTTGTGTGTATACTTGTGTAATAATGACAAAGGTTTTTTGTTGCCTCTGTAAGTCGATTTTGGCTTTCAAATAAAAACTTGCTCTATTTTACGCCTCCATCTGAGCTGTGTTCAAGCTTTATTTGTCTGTATTACACCCTTATATCAGGTTGGTATCTGATGTGGACGAGATTTCCACTCACGGTTGTAAGCCGAGCAGGTTGAACATAACACGGTCATATTCTAAAAGACAGTTATATGCTAACAAATAATCATACTCTAAAAGATAATTGACCATTACGCCTCGGTCGCTCAGACAATAACCATGTTTGGTTAAGCTTGTTGCTGCTTTATCGAGCGTCAGCATCAGGTGTGTGCTTGGAGTGGTGTTGGCCTAAACCTAACATGTGCTGACAGCTCTTGGCTTAGACGTCTAGGGCTCGGGTGCCCGTTGTGCCCTTTAGGGTTAGTGAGAACGCACAAGCTGGGTGCCTAGGACTTATAGAGTGCCTAGGTCTTAGGAGTCAGCCTCGGGGGGTGGCGACTTGACAACCCATAGGGTTGGGTGCCTAGGGCTTATAGTGGCACCTAGGTCTTAGGAGTCGGCCTCTGGGGGTAGCGACTTGGCAGTTGACAACCCATAGGGTTGGGTGCCTAGGGCTTATAGTGGTGCCTAGGTCTTAGAAGTCAGCCTCGGTCAGCGGCGACTTGGCGAATGACAACCCGTAGGTTGGGTGCCTAGGACTATAGTCTGCCTAGGTCTTTGGAGTCAGCCTCGGCCAGCAGCGACTTGGCGAATGACAACCCACAGGGTTGGGTGCCTAGGGCTTGTAGTGTGCCTAGGTCATAGGAGTCTGCCTCGAGGGGTAACGACTTGGCAAATGACAACCCATGGGGTTGGTGCCTAGGGCTTATGTGGCACCTAGGTCTTAGGAGTCAGCCTCACGGGGTGGTGACTTGGCGATTGACAACCCATAGGGTTGGATGCCTAGGGCTTTTAGTGGCGCCTAGGTCTTTTAGCTCCTAGAGGGAGGGAGATGGACTTTTGCGTTGCGAAGGATGCTTTAATCCAGCGAGGGAAGACGGGTGTCTTAACTCGGCCCAACGAGTGGGTATATCCTAGCTCGACTTAGTGAGAAAAACGTGTTCGTCTAGCTGAGCAAGTTGAGCCACTTGTCTCGGCTGGGTGAGAAGGACTCGAAGCATCGAGAAGGGTACCTTGACTCGACCTAATGAGAAGTGTCGCCTAAACTCGACTTAGTACGAAAACTACCTCTACTCAGCTAAGGGAGTAGGATGTCACGACTCGTTCCGGGCGAGAAGGATGCCCCGCCTTAGTGAATTGATTGTGATCGTTCAGAAGTTTCTATCATAATTTAAGACAAAATGAACATAACAATTAGATGCAAAATCCATTCATAATGAAAAGTTATAAGTAGAACGCGTAATACAGAATCACTGAAAAAACTTCTTAAGGTGCTCAATGTTCCACGGGTGTTGTAGGGTTCTCCCATCTGGGCTCCTTAGCTAGTATGTGCTAAGTTGTATCTCCTCGAGGATGGTGTACGGCCCCTCCCAATTAGGTGCTAGCTTGCCGTGCTTAGTGTCCTTGTCGAAGGCAGCCTTCCTCAAAATGAGATCACTGACATGAAATCTCCTTGGTCGGACCCTGCTTTTGTAGTACCTGGCGACTCGTTGTTGGTTAATAATCTGTCTATGCAGCGCCTTGGCTCGAACCTCGTCTATAAGGTCTGGCTCCACACGGAACCCCGTAGAGTTAGAGTCTTCGTCGAAATGTTGTAGGGGAATGGTTGGCATTCTAACTTCCACAGGGGTTACTACCTCAGCTCCATAAGCCAATCTGAAGGGGCTTTCGCCAGTGGAGTTCTTGTGAATCGTGCGGTAGGACCATAAGATGCTCAGCAGCTCCTCGGCCCAGTTTCTAATTGTCTTGTCCACTTTCTTCTTCAAAGCTTGGAGGATGCATTTGTTGGCAGCTTCGGCCAACCCATTGCATTTCGAGTGTGCAACTGAGGTGAACTTGAGTCGGATTCCTCATTCCTCGTAAAAGTCTTGGAACCCTTTGCTGCAGATTTGGGTGCCATTGTCTGTAACAAATGATCGAGGAACTCCGAACGGACATACGATGGATTTCTAGATGAAGCTCGTTATGTTAGCCTCTCCTATCTTCGCCAACAGTTCTGCCTCAATCCACTTGGTAAAGTAGTCGATGGTGACAATGAGAAATGTTCGCTGCCTAGAAGCGAGGGGAAGAGGCCCTAGTATGTCCAATCCCCATTGGGCGAAAGGAATAGGGCTCAACATGGGAGTCAGCTCGGTGGCAGTGGCTCGAGGGATCTGTGAGAAGAACTAGCACTTTTTACAAGTCTAGACAAGCTTCTGCGGGTCAGCTGTTATGGTAGGCCAGTAGTATCCCTGTCGAATGACTTTCTGGGCGAGTGTTCTCACCCTTAGATGATTTCCACAAGCACCTTCATGGATTTCCTTCAAGACGTAGCTAGCTTCGTTAGGCCTTAGGCATCTGAGGTATGGCCCTACACACTGTTTGAGTACGACAGGCGATAAAGCTGACCATCCATGATGAGGTAGCGGCAAGCGTTCATGTGCAAGCTTTTAGCCTCAACAGCGTCTGTGGGCGTGACTCTGTTTGCCAGGAATTGGATGATAGGGTCCATCCAGTAGGGCTCTGGTGCTAGATCGGTCAGTATGACATTGCTGTTGATTTTTACAATGCTGGGGCAGGGGAGCGTGTCAGTGTAGATGGGCCCTAATCCAGCCGTGGAGCTAGTTGATGCCAGCTTTGACAGAGCGTCCACTCGAGCATTATGAGCACGGGGAACTTGAGCAATCTTGAAATTGGCCAGTTGAACTAGTAGCTTCTTGACTACTTCTAAGTACTAGGTCATCCTCTTATCTTTTGTCCCGTACTTGCCGTTGACTTGATGTACTATAAGTTGGGAGTCGGCTAACACATACAGGTTCTCTACCTTCGCTGCGAGGGCAGCTCGAAGGCTTGTAATGAGTGCTTTGTATTTGGCCTCATTGTTCGAGGCTTGAAACATGAAGGCAATGGATTGCTCCGTAACTACCAAATCTGTGCTCCGCAAGATCACGCCAGCCCCACTGCTGGCCTCACTTGATAACCCGTTCACTTTTAGCTGCCACCATGTGTTAGGTCGAAAAAGTTTATTTGATTGCTTTTGAAGAATGGGTTCAATCCCTTACAATCACACACTCTCGATTATAGACGAAGAGAAGATTGATTTGACTTCTCTTTTGTTTAATGTGGGTTCTTGGTGGTAAAAGGATGCTTCCCTCGGTGTTCGAGTTGAGATTGCTTCCCGTTGACGACCAGAACAAAATTGCCGGTGATCTTGAGATTGCTGAATGATCTCCTTTTCTTTCCATGTGTTCGTCTCTCTCTGTGCCTCTGTGCGTGCCTATCTCTCTCTCCATTTAATAGCTGCTCACGGCTATTTATAAGAGTTTGAGCTCGAAACTGGCAAGCTAAAATAATGGGAACGTGGTCTAGCTGATGGGATCGTGGGCATAACTGACGTCCACCACTTAACCCATGTGGTTGTCGTGATCTTCATGGTCGTTATGATGAGCTTTGTTACGCAGGTGAACTTCGAGTTGAATGTTGAGCTTCACTACACAGGCGAGCCTCGGTTGAATGTTAAGCTTCGCTGCGCAGGCGAACCTCAGTTGATTGTCGAGCTTCGCTGCGCTGGCTAACCTCGGTTGAATGTCGAGCTTCACTGCGTAGGTGAACCTCAGTTGAATGACGAGCTTCGTTGCATAGGCGAATCTCAGTTGAGTCTTGAGTTTCATGCGTGGGCGAATCTTGAGTCTCAAGATTTTGCAACTGGAGGGTATGTGACCCTCGTCTTTAGGACTAGACTTTTTGACTGTCTACAAGACCCCCTTCAAAGTTTTTAGACTCGAATCAGGTTGTCAAGGGTCTGAAATACTTTGAATTCTCTTAATTACCGCAAGTGAGGCTTGTTTGCCAACCTCATCAAACTTAGCTGTATTACCATATGAGGCTAGAGAAACGAGGCTTGTATTCATCGAGCCTCATCATTTCGTGTTAGCCTTGATGAAAGGCTTATGTCCATGTGGCATCTTAGGGACTCGGTGTCTACCAGGTGGCTTTCCTCGTTGAGGTTCGAATAAGGCACAATTAAAACTAACCTCACTCATGAAAATGACGAGGTTGGGAAAACGAACCTCACTCGTGAAATGACGAGGTTGGGAAAATGAACCTCGTTCATGAAAATAGCGACGTTGGAATATTGGCACATCACTTGGTAGGCTAATATGAGATGACGAACGTCGTTTGTTAGAAATGACGAACATCAGAAAAGGAATGTCATTTATGAGAATGAGGAGGATGGAATATTTGCACATCACTTGGTAGGCCAATATGAGATAACGAACATCGTTTGCTAGAAATGACGAACATCGGAAAAAGAGCGTCATTCATAAGAATGATGAGATTGGAATATTGGCACATCATTTGGTAGGCCAATATGAGATGACAAACGTTGTTTTTTATAAATGACGAACATCGGAATATCAAGTCGTTCAGCAATATGGATCTGACGATTGATATAGGAATAGTGGCGCATCACTTGGTAGACCACCATCTTCGACTGTTCCAAAGGGGTGGAACATTCAGAAATGACAGGATAGTGAGTCATCGCGTGGTAGATCATTATCTCTGATAAATAGATTTGGGTAGTGTTCCTCACATGGTAGAACACTATATGGCACGGCGATTAAATATTGACTATCAGAGGTAAACGTTAATGTGACAGCATTTTGTAGTCCCACCATCCTATTGAAGAGGATTGATGAGTGGATTACGTTGCGATGGTACCTGCCGAGAAGTCATCATCTCTAAGCGATACACTCTCTCATCTTGTTTCTAGCGTGGCCCAGATGGCGCAGCTCAGGCGAGAACTCCAGGTGGAGGGAGGAAACTTCAGTGTCCTAGAGCTGACAAGAATCAATACTGAAGAAGCTCAAACTGCAATGTTTGAAAGATCAAAGCTCTCGAAATCAAAGCTTGCCGAAGTGGAGGAAGAGGCTATGAAGACTCTGGATGCCAATGAAGACTCTCTCAGGGCTAAGCTCTGGATGCCAATGAAGACTCTCTTAGGGCTACGCTGCAAGAGGATTTCAACAGATCTCTTGCCAGTAAATTTCCCTCTTTTCATTATGATTCTTTTATTTTGTACAAAATAATTAACCATAACACTCTAGAATTTTTAGCAAATCCTCAGCCATCAACGGATTTGATGAGCCTTTACTGATTACTGTTTGAATCGGGCTAGCATGCGGATTATCAAAACCCGTTCTGCATGTAATGTTGTGCTAAAAGAAGATGTTGAATACATAGGCTTGGTACTCTTTTACGGGCAAGAAACTACCCGGCAATGCATGTTAGGCACTGAATTCAGGGTTATTAGCCAACCCCCAGCCATTAACATGTTTGGCATATCTTTACCGATTACCGTTTGAATCGGACTAGCATGCGGATTGTTTAAACCCGTCCCGCATGTCACGTTATGCTAAAAGAATGAGACTCTCTTAGACTTGGTACTACGATATTGAATATGTAGTTTCGGTCAATATTCACGGGTATTGACTACCCAGCGACGTGTGTGAGATGCTGACCTATTCCTAGTTTAAGGACAGGAATAACACCTTCTACGCATAAATAGGCGTAGATTTAAGCTGCTAAAATTGTTGTCTTCTCTTGGGCCAAAAACAAACCCGTTGTGTCTTTTCTTGGGGTAAAGACGAACCTGTTGTGTCTTCTCTTGGGGCAAAGACGAACCCATTGTGTCTTCTCTTGGGGCAAAGATGAACCTGTTGCTCATTCATGAAAAGAATCGAGAAGAGGTTTTGACATTGTTGTTAGCCTCAACTATTGTGGGTTCGGCCAAATGGGAGTGGTGATAAAGAAATTTTGATTTTGGTCTTAACTGTTCGAAGGTTTGACTTAGTGGGAGTTTGGAGATCATGACTATTCAAAAGTCTAATCATACAACATTGGTGAAGGGTATTTCTTAGCTATCGACATATGATAGACCTAGATCCTTCTTTGTAAAATGGGTAATCCCAAGCATACTAAGGATAGTATTTCTTCAGGAACTTCCAATTAATTGGCATCATCATCTTATCACCGTTTTGGGTGATTAAGCGATATGCTCTATTTGAGTAAGTTGTATCAATTATAAACGGTCCTTCTCGTTTAGGCTAGAATTTGCCTTCACTTCTTTAAGCGGGATTACTTCAGCCCACTTGGAGAATTAGTCAGTAATCGTAAGAATGAACCGATCACCTTTGACCGACGGAGGAAAAAAATAGGACCTACAATGTCCATTCCCCACACCTCGAATGGCCAGGATGTAGCCAAAGGATGCAATTGCTCTAGAGGCTGATGCATGTAATTCGCGTAAATTTAACATGCGTGGCACTTTCGAGCGTATTCGATCGCGTCGTTAACCATCGTTGACCAGAAGTATCCCATAGAGTTTGGGACCAGGCTGGTGTGCGCCACACTCTCCTCCGTGTGCTTCCTTAAGGACTTCTTTCGCTTCTTTGTTGGAGAGGCACCAGAGCAATAATCCATCGTATCTGCGGCGATATAATATCTGGGTCTCTGCATCATAGAAGAACTTTGGGGCTCTTCGTCGGATTGATTCCTTTTCTTTAATGTCTTCAGGCAATATCCCATACAAGACATAATCAATGATCAGGAGGAGAAGACCTTGAAGAAGGATGGGTCATTACAGCAAGAGTCTCTTTCCCTTTCGATTGCTTTTGAGGAGTAAAATTACTTTGACTACCCCCTCTTTTTGGACGAGAGTCTTGAGGTTCTTCTGCCTCCATCCACTTGAGCATATTCTCAACTTGCTCTCCTTGCCACACTAAGTCTCTCCAAGAGCGAGCTTCAACCGCGCCCATCTTTGAAAGTATATTGATGGAGAGGTTGTTCCTGCACATTTCAATGAGTGTTGCTTCCGAGACTTGATCACGGGAATACAATGACCAATTCCTGAACCTTTTGACGAAGGCGCTAACAGACTCCGTCTTCTTTTGTTTCTTAGCCAATAAAGTGGCCATAGACACTTCAGTGCCATCATCAAATAATCGGGCCATAAAAAGCCTTTCTAAATCTCTCCAACAGTTGATAGACCTAGGTTCCAACCTCCGAAACCATTCAAAAACAACTCCCTTGAGAGTGCTAATAAATAATCGGGTCATGATAGGATCATTACCCGTTATATGCCTGGTTTGTACATAGAAATAACAAATGTGTTGTGATGGAGAACTTTTCCCATCAAATTGTACTAGATTAAGTAGCTTAAACTTTAGAGGATATGGGACCTCATCCCATTCAGGAGGGTATGGTCTAGTTACCCCTGTTCGCGGAGAAAATTGGAGTTGTTGACATTCTCATTGATGTGCAATTCGAACTCGTTACAAATTTGTTTTTTATAACGAAACTCAAATAACAACTCGCCTTTTTATAAGGCTTCTACAATGAACAATATCAAAATTAAAAATATAACTTCAGTTTTCCATTTTGAACAAACGCGAGGCCCGTTTATCGGACCCTCACTTACGTGGGATTCTTTGCCTGTGCCGGGGACTCTTTTCCGTCTGTGGACCACCGTACAATCCTGATCTTCTTTAGTCGATGATCTAGATGCTGGGTTTGTAGATCTAAGGGATCTGTTTCACGAAGGAAACAAACACCTGACGGAAATCAACCCACGAAGGGGATGATCGCCGGAGCGGGTGAGATCTACTAGGAAAAATCACACGCTATCCCTGAGCCTAAGACGAAGCTTAGACTAGAGGGGCCCTGAGTCTAAGACGCAGCTTAGAATAGAAGGCAAGTTTAGTCCACAAACATGATCTAGATCTGGCGGGGATGAGCTTGAACGGCGTGGATCTGATGTTTGCAGCAGAACGATCGACGCCGGCAACAATTTCTTGAATTTGCAGAGCTCCCGCGTAGAGATCATAGCTTCACAAATATTTTCAACCCTCAGAACTGTGCACCCCTCCCTGTATTTATAGCCAAGGGGGGTGCACGAAGTGCTCGCTCGGCTGAGAGGCCGAGCACTTCGGCCATGGCCGAGGCAAATTCGGCCGTGGCCGTTTTGCTTCGGCCATTTGGCCGAAGTTTGGCATTTTCTCCCTACGTTTCACCTTTTTTTGACGTTTCATCGACTCGCTCTTTGTTCTGATCCATTTTCAAGTATTTCTGGTCTTGTTTGATCATTTTGTTGAGTCCGGAATTGGATCGGCACAGTGTCGTCGCTTGTATTCAGTTATCCGCGCTGCGTCGGCATTCGAGTCTGCTTGACTCGCCTCATTGATTCCTCGCTGACTTGGAACTCCATCGCCAGATTTCGTTCCGTTGATGCATACACCCCGTCGACTTAGTTCTTATGCTTGTCGATTCGCTTCATGCGTGTTGCGGCGTGATTGCGTCGTCAGCTGTTCTCGGTCGCGTCGGTCGATGGTTCGTCGGTCGCGAACCCACCTTCACGAGTCTGATTCGGGCACTGATAAGCGAT